>JAKTWT010000143.1:0-52154 GCA_030582155.1 Hansenula lynferdii | reverse complement strand
CAATTCTATTATAGTGATCAACAACTGATAAAAGAACTAAAGGTGCCACGGAGACTTGTTTTTGTAGAAGTTTTTCATCGACTAATGGCATGGTGGCGAACTTGATATATACTATGTGGGAATTCTTGAAAACGTATGGATTTTGGCCGTTTGAAAAGCAGCAGATCTTTTGAACACTAGTTTAATTGACTTCTCTATTGATAAGTGACCTCAACAATTCAATTGAAAACACCAATTGATCAGATCTCGTTGTTTCTCTGGTTTATTAATTCTTGTTGTGTTTTGGCTCGACGATGAAAATCGAAAATGGATTACTGACACGGAAAACTGGCAGAAAAAGAACTAAGAAAAAAATTGTACTATGAATATTTGTAATGGAAACAATAATCAACAACAACAGAAGACAAAACTTATAATGCCCTTTGGTCAGATTGTTATTGGTCCTCCGGGATCGGGGAAATCCACGTACTGTAACGGTGTGGTGCAGTTCTTCAATGCTATTGGAAGAAACTCCTCAGTGATAAATTTAGACCCAGCTAATGATCGATTATCATATGATTGTGATTTGGATATTAGAGATTTTATAACGTTAGAGGATATCATGGAAGAAGAAAATTTGGGTCCAAATGGTGGACTAATGTATGCTTTGGAATCGCTTGATGACTCGTTGGACTTGTTGATTAGAAAAATCACCAAAATATCTGAAAAATCTTATGTTATATTCGATTGTCCTGGTCAAGTGGAACTATTTACTCATCATGGTTCATTACAAAAAATATTCAAGACATTGGAGAAAAAATTGGATATGAGACTATGTGTTGTCAGTTTGATTGATTCATTTTATCTAACAAGTCCCTCACAATATATTTCAATTTTATTATTGGCACTACGATCAATGTTACAATTAGATTTACCTCATGTTAACGTTTTCAGTAAAATTGACCTGGTGTCAAATTATGGTGAACTACCATTCAATTTGGATTACTATACGGAAGTACAAGATTTATCATTTTTAAAACCACATATTGAAAAAGAATCAAACTCAGTATTGGGGAAAAGATATTCAAATTTGACAAACCATATAGCGGAACTAGTCGAAGATTTCAATTTAGTATCATTTGAAGTGTTATGCGTGGAGGATAAACAATCAATGATCAATTTATTAACAGTGATAGATAAAGCCAATGGGTATATGTTCGGATCTACAGAAATTGGTGGTGATACAGTTTGGGCTGAGGCAACAAGACAAGGTGGTGTTGCAGAAGTGGATATTCAAGATAGATGGATTGATAATAAAGAAAAATATGATGCAGATGAACAGCGGAAGCGTAATGAAATGATTGCAGAGGCTCAGAAGGATAAAGATATGTTTGAATAAATATATACAAAGATCAAATTAGTTGTAGCTACATGATATCCAAAAGATGATATGATTATTTTATAAATGAGGCGCCTTGCTTAGCATCAGAAGCTTTCTGGGAAAGTCGCCACTCGAAATCCCATGTAACACCAAGACCATACTCTTTTATAGTTGCCACTTCACACCTGGATTTCAGCGTATCTATTGCAACACCTTTTTAGCAGCTTCAATGTTCTCTTTGGAAGCTGTTAAATCTTCAGTTCCATCATATTCTTTCAAATATTCTTCCAACGATTTTTGAGCTTCATCAATCTTCTTACGAATTTCCGGAATAACTTTTCTAGTGTCTTCCAATACTTCAACTTGTTTCTTCAAATCGTATTGATCAGCACCAGAAGCTCTTAACCCAGCAACATGAGATTCTTGCTCTTTTAGATCGGATTGATATAAAGATTCCTCTTTGATCAATCTACCTAAAGCCTTAGTCTTGATTTCCAATTGAGATGGTGCCATTGCTGCTGCTTGCTGGTTAGTGTATAGTTTTAGATAGCACAGCTAGACTTATACTCACTGTCTATAGTAAAATTCGATATCTTTACAATTCTGACACGTAAAATTGGTAAAAACGCTTATAAAATCAAAACGAAAACACGGAGGTCGGAATTTACCCGATTCGGAACCTCATCACTTGAAGCAGGTCGGAATTCATATTTTTTATATGTGAAATATTTAATACTATGTATAAACTAAACAATTACAATAACTACGGTAACCCACACTTTGACTAATTGAAGAACATCAGTATCGAGATGGACACGATAAGAGGTAGAATAGACCAAACGGTGGCCAATTTGCAAGAGAAAAGGGCAATTTTGGTGAAACACAAGAAACAGTATAATGATTTGAAATTTAAATTGATGGATTTTGCTCAATACAAAGATTCGGATCAACCAAAGATAGATGTGAAACTAAACTCTAAAGCTATTGTACCAGGTAAAATTGTCAATCCTCAAAAGATCTTGGTGTTTTTAGGATGTGAATATTTCGTGGAAAGAGACCCACAGAAAGCCGTTAAATCTGTTGAAAGTAAACTGAAATTTTTAAATAAGGCAATTGGTGAATTTGATACTAAAATCAAAGAGGCAAAGAAGACACTAGAGAATATTGGTCAATTGGAACAATACGAGCAAAAGAGTCAAAATGGTCAGAGCTCAAAAAAGAACGGGAAACCAGTTGTTGAAGAGGTTAACACCGCTGAAGATTTCCCATTTATGGATATCAGAGAGGAGTTGGATGAAGACGGTAATGTTATTAGTAGTTCAGTCAAAAAGCAAGATCATAGTAGGATAAATGGTTTTGCAGAATCCACACCAAAAGAAAATGAATCGTATGATGATCAAATTGCAGAATTACTCGAGGATATGGAAATTAAACCAAGAAAGAAAATAGAGGAGATAACAGATGAGGAAGAACAACAAGTTACAAAAGAGGTGAATGAAGAGTTGAAGAATGACAATTTTAAAGAAAAGATCAAGGAAGCGGAAGTCGTACAAATAAGTGAAGCTGAAGCTAAAGAGCACGAGGACCAAATAGCAACATCAATAGAGGCTCAAAATGAATACTTTGAATTGCTAAGGCAAATGGGGATTACCAGCTCTGACAGTTCGAAGGATGCGATCAAAGAGGAACCGAAGATTGAAAGGGAAACCAAAATTGAACAACCAAAACCAGAACCAAGTGCCAATAAAGAGGAAAATGTTAAGAGAGAACCAAAAGAAGAATTAAAGGAAGAATTTGAGCAGCCAGTCATCCAATTAAATGGTGAATGGGATCAGTTTGACTCTGAACGTCCTGCAATCGCAGAAGATGATATAATGCAACTTCAACTGATTGCCGATGAATTTGAAGAGGATGGTGAGCTTGATTACGAATACGATGATGATGAAGATGAAGACGATGATGAAGAGGAAGATACAGATTGGGATTACACTTCAAACCCTGAGGCAATGATACCAGAATCTCATAGAAATTTGTTTATGAAAGAGTTGGAAAGAGTTAGAGCAGAAAAAACTAAGCTAGATACGCCTGTTGATTCTCAAGATAGACCAGTTGAGATATCTACCGAGAAATCTGAAAAAAAATCAGTGTCATTTGCTCCAGAGCTACAAATCAAAGAGATTGAAAATGTCTCAGAAGAGTTGAAAAATGCTCCATCTGGGAAAGTATCTAAATTTAAACAAATGAGAGGGTCTACCAACATCACATCGTTCAACGCTATGGATATAGCACCTGATAGCATTAGTGAACGACCAGTGTCTGATACAATCGTGGAGAAGGATATCACTGAAGAAGAAATACCTTTGTTCCAACGACCTGTATCTGATATTATTGAGAATGGAAACCCGGTCGATGTTGAACCTTCAAAAGCCAAGGTTTCCAAGTTTAAGCAGAGAAATATGACGAATAACCCAGTGATACCGGCTGAAACTGAGAAAGTTTTAGAACAAGAATCCACCCAGGTTAGCCAACATGAGGGATCAAAACCGAAAATATCAAAGTTTAAACAACAAAATAGCAGTATAAACACTCCAGCTATCTCAAAATTCAAAAGCGAAAGTACAACTGCATCCGGTGCACTAAGTGATATAGTGGAAAGCAGTGATTTTCATGAACCTTCACCTGCACCACCTTTGGTCAAGACATCTCGTTTCAAATCATCATTACCTAAACCAAAAGGAAACGTTATCACAATACCCATATCAGAACCTAATTACTTGCTTAATGAAGAAGACGAGTATGCCAATATCAAAGCATATATAGAAAATGATGAGGATGATGAAGAAGCTCTTAATGCCGTTACTGATATGGATATATATACTACTGCGGATATCGATGATGATGATGAAGATAGTGAAGTTCAAGAAGAAGATGAGGATGATGGTGCAGTGCTAACCGATCAAATTGTGGAAAATGATGAAGTTGAGGATCCAAGTTATTATTTGGATGATGATTTATTGACAAAAGAGTATAATGATTTGAAGAAAAAAATGTTTTCAAAGTATATGGAAAAAGATCATGCAGAAAAGGAAAAAATCATTCACCACGATGAAAAAAAAGAAGAATTAGAACCTATTGATGAATTTGGGAACCCAGTTAAAATGAGCAGATTTATGGAATCTTTGAACAACTGAAAAATGTTTTAATAGATGAAGATGACAGATTCCGTGTCATTAATTGTACAATGTAAATTTTGATCAGGGGTAATACCAAAGTTTTTCAATTTTAATCACTTTTGAAGGTGGAAATACTGAGTCTCTAGATCCGATCCAACTATATTGCACGATCATGGTGTACAATCATTCGGTCCTAACATTCCGTGTATTCAATCAAGACCAGATCATCGAAAACACCTTGGTTGAGCTGCAAAAAGATCTATATGATGTTAATTTTCAAAGTATTTTTGAAGGAATTTTAACTGGTGATGACCCTGTTGATCCAAATAGTACTGATTTCATCAGTGAATACTTACAGATGCTTTCCATGTTTCTTAGGAATTTCAAATACTCTGATGACAAAGACTCCTCAAATTCAAGCATGAGAATGTATCTTTGCCTTTGGAAGATTTTATTCATTATTCCATTTAATTTCCGTGATGATAATTGGAATGAAGATAGAATTAAAAGAGAGTATGAACGGTTCAGAGTCATCCCCAGACAAGTCCCAGAGGGGTTGATGGATATTGGTAAGATTAATATACCTATAGATCAAATGGAAAAATTGATGCTTGAATTAAGGGAGAATATTAAAGATTTTGAAAGTAGGGCCAACAAATTTTTATCACAGACCACAAACATCTACAATTCACTAGATATAATTGGAGATTGTATAGATTGTTTGAGATCTCTATTCAGAAGTAGAAGGCCGAATGCGTTCTCTGATAAGGGTGAATATGGAATCAGATCCGAGATCCTTTACGCATTTGAAGGTATTGTCCAATTTTGGAACCACATTAATGAGTCCGACTCAAGTGATGAGTTTGTTTGTTTGATGCAAGAGCCCTTTAGTTTCACATTACCACAGAAAGAGAAAAAACACTACTCAGTGGCTCCTTTTATTTCTCTATCAAAAAGGAAGTCACGTGCACACTCTGTTCTCACAGTTGATATCAAGACACCACCACTGTATTTGAAATTGAAATCAAATTTTGCTTTGAAATGTGTTAAGGAACGGCTTGTGGAGCTGTATTCGACTCAATTGAGTAATGGGATCTTAACAGATGGGTACACATTTTCTTTAATTTCTGTTCCACCTAAAGAGTGCCTAAAAACATCGACTATTATGCTCGACGGAAAAAAGCCAAAGCTGGAGACAAACATGATGATTTTTACTTGGTCATCTGGTGAGGTTTACACGGGATTTAAGAATGGGTACAAGCTTCATAATCAATTATCTTCACAATCTACTTCATTATTGCTAGTTTTGTTGTCAATTTTGCTGCAAAATCATAAGAATTCTACAGTTGAGAAATCGAATCCATCAGACATCACAGCTCTTATTAGCCGTATGTCGAGCGGGAATGCCAACTATTCAACTAATAAAGACACACCTGCGGAAGGGGAAGAAGAAGAACATGACCTTGAGGACCCCTTTATAATTCAGGACGACGGTGAGTTCGAATGTTTTGATGAAATAAGTTTGAATTATGAGGCACCAGGGTACTTTGAGCAAATAAACCCAGCAGATTCCAAATACTCTGAATCAATTGTGTGTACCATCAAGCCACCTAATCTTATAAGAATGATAAATGATGGGGTTTTGGATGCTAAAAGACTTCTTGGAAAATTATCAAAACTCAACCCAAATACAACATTTATTATCAAGTGTAATGGTTATTCTGGTGAAGCGAAAGCTTACAAAGCCATTGAGAAATTCAACAAAGCTCATAAATCTCAAGAAGGAATGGAGATATTTGCTCCAAAGTTGATATTTGGGGCACCTTCAAAGAAGTATGGGTATTGTTTAGTTTTGGAAAAACTAGAAGGAGAATTACCAAAATTTGTGAAAGAAAGAGAAAAATTTGAAAATATGGGAAAACGTCAACTCTTTTTGTTGCATCACGAATTGGGCATCGATTATAATAATGTGGAGGAAGATAATATTCTGATAAATGAAGAGAAAGAGCGGGTGCAATTTTTCGATTTTTCAGGCTGCAGTTTTCATCGCAAAATTCCAAAGAATTTAAGTGATGATGAAAGACGTGAGTTTGGGTATACAGAGGATTTAGAGAGAGATACTGAATATTTTTCATATTTGTTTGATGAGAATGTATTTATGCATGACTATTTCGTATAGGGCTGTATCATGGATTCTTTGCTAGCTAATAACTTGTTGCTATACGTTCACTTTGCTCATACAATTATATAGCTCATTTATTAAACGGAGACCCAATTGCTTCAAGGTTAAATGCCATGCACTGTAGCAAATATTGACTTGAACAAAAGTTCAATTTAACAAGAGATATCTACAGGTAATAAAAGCATCAAGCACATCTTATTAGCCAAGTTTTACAGTAGATCCAGCTTAGAAGTTTGCACCCTTGAACTAAAGCATATGAAACGACCCCAATAAAAACCCCATCTCTTCCTCAAACTCAAACTTAATTCTATGAGACCATTCACCAGCAGCTGGATCCTCCATAGGAACACCAACAAACTCAGCCGTCTGAAAATCAATTATTTGAACCCTCTTACGAGCTTCATCAACAAGCACATTTTGTACATTGAGATCGTTGTGAAGTATACCCATTTTATAATGTAGAAGATTCAACTGGGCTTCAGCCAATTTTTCGAATTCCTGCTTGTTTTGCTTATCAACAAACATTGGTGAACTCCCCTCTAGTGCTTCCAAAATTAAGTACTGCCCGTACACTTTTGAGGATCCATGAAAGATCATCTTTGGAGCATAAAATTCCAATTCGTTTTTCAACTTTTGACTCTTGTTAAACTCTTCAATTCTGAGATAAGTATTCCTTTCATTAGCATGATATCGAACTTTGATTTCATCGTTAGCTGTGCACTTGAATACAAATATTGTGTCTGGATCAAACTCAGACAGTTTCTCGAGATGTTCCTCGTCATCTAATGCGCCATCTTCAATCATTCTTCTGAGATTGGCCGCTGTGATGGTACAGACAACTGAAATAGTGTCAAAACTGACCACATCTGTGAGAATATTGTTAAAATAACCTGGTTTGCGGAACTTAGTGTAGAAATCTTTTTCGAGTTCTGCAAAAGCTTTAGCTTCTTCTTGATTGTAATCATCATATTCTGGTTCTAGACCAAATTCATCATCTTCTACTTGATAAAGTTCACCTCCTGAACCATAATAATTATGCATGGGTGGATCAACTAAGTGATTGTGTTTTCTTTCTTGTCCTTCAGGAATGTCAACCAAAGGTCCAGGTGCTGAACCTGTTGTTGGATCCGTCGAAGTCCGTGACTCTGGCAGGCTCGATCTGGTTGAGCGGTGAGAATCGACTTCATCATCTGATCTAGGCCTCTTCGAGGATTCAGTATCCCTTGACGATGTTGATCGTTCTCGTGTGGAATCTGAGGGACGATCACCAGACATTGCAGCTATCAAGTGGTAAATATTTAAGGACTCTGGATTAATATGAAGACTTTTTTGAACCTCGCACAATAATGAAAGATAAAATAATCCTGGAGATGAAAATGTTGATAATTGATTCTGTAGCTCAATTCTATGGTTTTCGTTTGAAAATCCAGCAAAGAACATCCCCGCGGAGAGTGTAATGATCATTAACTTTGATCTCAAACTTATATTTCCTTTAGGATCAGCAAAAACCCTAGGCTTTAGTTCATTCGCATCTGGTACAGCGATGATTGAAAAATTATAGCCATCTGTTAGGATACCCACATTTGACTTTGTAGCATACATCTGCTTGAGACATTGCTTTGTGATCTTTAATGCTGGCATTGAACTAACCGAGAACCTTAACGGAGGTCTCTTGACTTCTGTGGGTAAAATATGTGAATCATCTTGGATATTTTCCCCAGAAATTAGAATATCTGGAATTGATTTATATTGTGTGTGGTTTTGAGGCTCTGGTAGTCTGTATGGTAACGGTAATTGGTGTCTTGTTCCCACCTTACCATCAGCATTCGACCGGTATATGTGACTCCAAAGCTTGACAACACCTTCAATTATAGACATGGAAATTCCAAATTCAATTTCGCTTTCAGTCAACTTTGAAAAGTCATCATCATTATTGAATCTCGAGTATAATCTTGATAAATGCCCCATGCAATCTTCAATAACCTCCAAAGACTGTATGACATTACCATATTGCCGTAAATAGTCATTGGCTTTCTCTTCAAATTCAACAATGTTCTTTTTCAAAACCACCATAAAATTCTCCAAATTATCAGCAGACCCATTATTGACATTGTAATCATCTAATATCAAATCCAAAAGCGGGTCCTTCTTGGTATGACCCCTTACAGTCTTAACAGAGCTCGCTTGTGCAACCACTTTATTGGTTTCCCAGTCCTTGTCATGAAATGTATAAGGACAAATGAACAAGAGCTTATAAAGACACAAGTACTTTTTGCCATCTGACACTGGGATTTCATTTGTTCTCAACTTGGGAAGTAAAGTTTTAAGCTCAAGATTGACCTTTTCCAAGTATCTATAAATAAACTCGTTGCTGTGCTTAATTTCACTTAAATCAAGAGACTCATCACCGGCCGCATACTCTTCTAATATGTCATCAAAGATGTTAGCAAATATCTGATTGACATTACTGCATAATGTGACATCCAGCTTCCCAAATTCCAATAATGAGTTGGTGATTACTCGTTTCTGGTATCTGTCGAAGAACAGCTTGATATCCAACATTGTACAAAATAGACAGCCACGTTATTTGTATGAGCTCATGAACGTTTTGCTCCAGTTAGATAAAATAGTTTATCCTGAAATTAAAAAATAAGTGCTCAATAGTAAATGAAGATTGACAGATTTCGTGTCAATTACAGTATAAATAATATCTCAATTTTGATCACTTTTATGAGTGACAATACTCAGTCTCTGGATCTATGTAAATCACATGATCATGGTGTACAGTGAGTCAGTCTCAGATTTCTTTGTGCCTGATGGAAACCAGATCATCTTGGAATCACATCCGAGTTACTTCCTGCATTTGAAGGTATTACTCGATTTTGGAGCTACATTGATCCCCATTCAAATGATGATTTTGTTCGCTTGCTAGAAGAGACCTTTAGTTTGACATTACCGCAACAAAAGACAAAACACTACTTAGTCACTACATTTATTTCTCTATCGAAAAGAAAGTCATTTGCACACTCTGTTCTCACTGTTGATATCAAGACAACACCACTGTATTTGAAATTGAAATCAAAATTCGCTTTAAAATGTGTTCAGGAACGTCTTGTGGAGATGTATTCGACACAATTGAATAATGGGATCTTTTCAGATGGGTACACATTTTCTTTAATTTCTGTTCCACCAAAAGAACTGCTAAATGTATCGTACATTGTACATTATACGTGAGGGAGAAAAGCCAAAGCTGGAGACAAATATGATGATCTTTACTTGGTCAGCTGGTGATGTCTACACGGGATTCATGAATGGTTACAAGCTTCATAATCAATTATCTTCGCACTCTACTTCATCATTGTTATTTTTATTGTCAATTGTGCTACAAAATCATAACAATTCCACAGTTGAGAAATCAACTCCATCAGGCATCACAGCTGTAATTAGCAGTATGTCAAACAGAAAACATGATGAGCTTTCAATGAACGAAGATACACCAATCAAGCGACCAAAACTAGATGGCCCTGAAGACTTTTTCATAATTAAAGACGACATTGAGAGCGAATTTTTTGATGAAATTACTCTGAAGTATGGAACATCAGATTACTTTGAACAAATAAGCCCAAGCGATCCTAAATACTTTGAAACAGTTGTGTGTACAGTCAAAGTATCTAATCTTATGAGAATGATACATGATGGGGGTTTGGATGCTGAAGAACATCTTGTGAAATTATCACAACTTGATCCAAATACAATATTTATTATCAAGTGTAATGGTTATTCTGATGGTGAAGTGAAAGCTTACAAAGCCATTGAGAAATTCAACAAAGCTCATAAATCTCAAGAAGGAATGGAGATATTTGCTCCAAAGTTGATATTTGGGGCACCTTCAAAGAAGTATGGGTATTGTTTAGTTTTGGAAAAACTAGAAGAAGAATTACCAAAATTTGTGAAAGAAAGAGAAAAATTTTAAAACATGGGGAAACGTCAACTCTTTTTGTTGCATCACGAATTGGGCATTGATTATAATAATGTGGAGGAAGATAATATTCTGATAAATGAAGAGAAAGAGCGGGTGCAATTTTTCGATTTTTCAGGCTGCAGTTTTCATCGCAAAATTCCAAAGAATGTGATGATGAAAGACGTGAGTTTGGGTATACAGAGGATTTAGAGAGAGATGCTGAATATTTTTCATATTTGTTTGATGAGAATGTATTTATGCATGACTACTTCTCATAGGGCCGCACCATGGATTTTTTTGCTAGCTTAAAGTACTATGTTGCTATACATTCATTTTGCATATACCGTTATCAAGCTCATTCTGTTATAGAAATGATAGTACATGATTATATCAGAATTGGTACATACTACATACTACATACTACATGCTACCTGGTACTTAGGTGATCTTCTAGCGCACGACTTTACCTATTTTCGTTACACTCAACGTCGGTTATCCGAATTGAGCAATCACCATTTTATTCTGCAAACGGCTACTTATTCTTTCTTACAACGTTTGCAATTTTTATAGATTAGGTTATTTAGTTAGTAATAACTATTATACATTATTGCTAAAGTAGAACACATTTATTAAGCAGAGCTCCAATTGCTTTAAGGTTAAATGCCATGCGCTGTAGCGAATGACTTGAAAAAGAAGTTCAATTTAACAAGATATATCTACAGGTAATAAAAACATTAAGCACATATTATTAGCCAAGTTTTACAGTAGATCAAAACTTAGAAAGCTGGACCCTTAAAATAAAGTATATGAAACGACCCTAATAAAAACTCCATCTCTTCCTCAAATTCAAACTTAATTCTATGAGACCATTCACCAGCAGCTGGATCCTCCATAGGAACACCAACAAAGTCAGCCGTTTGAAAATCAATTATTTGAACCCTCTTACGAACTTCATCAACAAGAATATTTTGCTCATTGAGATCGTTGTGAAGTATACCCATTTTATAATGTAAAAGATTTAACTGGGATTCAGCCAATTTTTTGAATTCCTCCTTGTTTTCCTCATCAACAAACTTTGGTAAACTTCCCTCTAGTGCTTCCAGAATTAAGCAATGCCCGTACACTTTTGAAAATGCACTAAAGATCATCTTTGGAGCATAAAACTCCAATTCGTTTTTCAGCTTTTGACTCTTGTTAAACTCTTCTATTCTGAGATAAGTATTCTTTTCATTACCATGATATCTAGCTCTAATATTATCGTTAGCTGTGCACTTGAATACAAATATTGTGTCTTGATCAAACTCAGACAATTTCTCGAGATGTTTAACACCATTTAATGCACCATCTTCAATCATCCTTCTGAGATTTTCCGCCGTGATGGTACAAACAACTGAAATAGTGTCTAAACTGACCACCTCTGTGAGGATACGGTTAAAATAACCTGGTTTGCGGAACTTGGTGTAGAAATCTTCTTCAAGCTCTGCAAAAACTTTAGATTCTTCTTGATTGTAATCATCATATTCTGGTTCTAGACCAAAATCATCATCTTCTACTTGATAAAGTTCACCTCCTGAACCATAATAATTATGCATGGGTGGATCAACTAAGTGATTGTGCTTTCTCTCTTGACCTTCAGGAATGTCAGCCAAAGGTCCCTGTGCAGAGCCAGTTGTTGGATCCGTCGAAGTCCGTGACTCTGGTCGGCTTGATCTTGTTGAGCGTCGAGAATCGACTTCATCATCTGATCTAGATCTCCTTGAAGATCCAGTATCCCCTGAAGCCGCTGATGTCCCCCTAGAGCCTACAGGAGAACTGTCACCCAACATGGCAGCTATCAAGTGGTAAATATTTAAGGACTCTAGCTTAACGTGAAGACTCTTTTGAATTTCGCACAATAATGAAAGATAAAGTAATCCTGGAGATGAAACTGCTGATAATTGATTTTGAAGCTCAAATTTATCTTTTTCGTTTAAAAATCCAGCATAGAACCTTCCCCTGGAGAGTGTAATAATCATTAAGTTTGACTTAAACCTTGGAATATTATTTCGATCAGTAACGACCTCAGGATTTAGTTCATTTGCAGCTGGTACAGCAATGATTGTGAAAGAATAACTATCGGTCAATATACCCACGTTTGAACCTACAGCATATATCTGCTTGAGACATCGTTTTGTGATCTTTAATGCTGGCTTTGAACTCACTGAGAACCTTAATGGAGGTCTCTTCACTTCTGTGGATAAATGTGAATCCTCTTGGATATTTTCCCCAGAAATTAGAATATCTGGAATTGATTTATATTGTGTGTGGTTTTGAGGCTCTGGTAGTCTGTATGGTAACGGTAATTGGTGTCTTGTTCCCACCTTACCATCAGCATTCGACCGGTATATGTGACTCCAAAGCTTGACAACACCTTCAATTATAGACATGGAAATTCCAAATTCAATTTCGCTTTCAGTCAACTTTGAAAAGTCATCATCATTATTGAATCTCGAGTATAATCTTGATAAATGCCCCATGCAATCTTCAATAACCTCCAAAGACTGTATGACATTACCATATTGCCGTAAATAGTCATTGGCTTTCTCTTCAAATTCAACAATGTTCTTTTTCAAAACCACCATAAAATTCTCCAAATTATCAGTAGACCCATCACTGACATTGTAATCATCTAGTATCAAGTCCAAAAGCGGGTCTTTCTCGGTAAGACGCCCTACAGTCCTAACAGAGCTGGCCTGTGCCACCAATTTATTAGTTTCCCAGTCCTTGTCATGAAATGTATAAGGACAAATGAACAAGAGCTTATAAAGACACAAGTACTTTTTGCCATCCGACACTGGAATATCATTTCTTCTCAACAACGGGAGTAAAGTTTTAAGCTCAAGATTGACCTTTTCCAAGTATCCGTAGATAAAATCATTGCTGTGCTTAATTTCACTTAAATCAAGAGACTCATCACTGGCCGTATACTCTGCAAATATTTGATCGAAGATGTTACCAAAAATCTGATTGACATTACTGCATAATGTGACTTCCAGCTTCCCAAATTCCACTAATGAGTTGGTGATTACTCGTTTCTGGTATTTGTCGAAAAACAGCTTGATATCCATGGTCATAATATATAATATCAGTAGTTCACTGAAGAGACAGCCACGCTGATTATGAAATTATGAACGTTGCGCTTCAGATATACATAATACGAATAGTTTATCCTAAATACGATCAAAGGGATTTTACATATTTGTGATCAATTGAAAAAAAAAGTCCTCAGTAAATTGACAGATTTCGTGTCAATTGTGCACAATATAAATTTTGATAAGGGGTAATACTTCACCTTCTCATGAGCTTTTAAAGGTGGCAATATTGAGTCCCTGAACTTAACCGTATTCTGTAATCATGGCTTACAGTGAGTCAGTCTCAGAATTCTTTGCGTTTAATGAAAACAAGATCATCGAAAACACATTGATTGAGCTGCAGAAAGATATATGTGATGTTAATTATAAAAGAATTTTTGAAGGGCTTTTAACTGGTGATGACCCTGTTGATCCAAATAGTATTGATTTCATCAAGAAATACGCGTGTATATATTTCCCTGGGTTCTTGAAAAATTCTCCTCAGATGACGACAGTGATTCCTCAGAATACGACAATGACTCCTCAAAATACGACAATATGTATTGACTCTTCAAAATAAAGCATGAAAAAGTATCTTTGCCTTTCGAAGATTTTATTTATTTTCCCATATAATTTCCGTGATGATGACTGGACTGAGAATAGAATCAAAGAAGAGTATGAAAGCTTCAGAGTTATCCCCAGAAATGTTCCAGAGGAGTTGATGGATATTGGTAAGATTAATATAGGACCTATTGATCAAATGGAAAAATTGATGCTTGAATTAAGGGAGAATATTGAAGATTTTGAACGTCGGGCTAATGAATTCTTGTCACAAACTGCTGACATCAAAAAGTCACTAGATGTAATTGCATATTGCATAGGACGTCTGGGGTCTTTATTCGGAAGCTCAAGGCTGAATGCCTTCTCTGATAAGGGTGAAGCTGGAATTCAATCCAAAATACGTCCTGCATTTGAAGGTATTATCAAATTTTGGAGTCATATTGATCAATCCGATTCGAATGATAAGTTTTTTTGCTTGCTACAAGAGCCTTTTAGTTTTACATTACCGCAACAAAATAAGAAACACTACTCAGTCGCTCCTTTTATTTCCCTGTCAAAAGAAAAGTCATTTGCACACTCTGTTCTCACGGTTGATATCAAGACAACACCACTGTATTTGAAACTGAAATCAAAATTCGCTTTGAAATGTGTTAAGGAACGTCTCGTGGAGATGTATTCGACACAATTGAACAATGGAATCTTGGCAGATGGGTACACATTTTCTTTAGTTTCCGTTCCACCAAAAGAATATCTGAACACATCGACTATTATGCTCGACGGAAAAAAGCCAAAGCTGGAGACAAACATGATGATTTTTACTTGGTCATCTGGTGAGGTTTACACGGGATTTAAGAATGGGTACAAGCTTCATAATCAATTATCTTCACAATCTACTTCATTATTGCTAGTTTTATTGTCAATTTTGCTACAAAATCATAAGAATTCTACACTTGAGAAATCAACTCCATCAGACATCACAGCTCTTATTGACAGTATGTCGAGCAGAAATGCTAACTATTCAACTAATGAAGACACACCAATCAAGCGACCAAAACTAGATGACCTTGAGGACTCCTTAATAATTAAAGAGGACATTGAGAGTGAATTTTTTGATGATATTACTCTGAATTATGAAGCACCGGGGTACTTTGAGAACATAAGCCCAAGCGATCCTAAATATTTTAATTCAGTTGTGTGTACAATCAAAGTATCTAATCTCATGAAAATGATACATGATGGGGCTTTGGATGCTAAAGAACATCTTGAGAAATTATCACAACTCGATCCAAATACAACATTTATTATCAAGTGTAACGCTTATGACTTTTGTTATTTTGATGAAGTGAAAGCTTATAAGGCAATTGAAATATTCAACGAAGCTCACAAAGCTCAAGAGGGAATGAAGATATTTGCTCCAAAGCTGATATTCGGGGCTTACTCAAAGAGGTATAAATATTGTTTGGTTTTGGAAAAAGTCCAAGGAGAATTACCAAAATTTGTGAAAGAAAGAGAAAAATTTGAAAATATGGGAAAACGTCAACTCTTTTTGTTGCATCACGAATTGGGCATTGATTATAATAATGTGGAGGAAGATAATGTTCTGATCAATGAAGAGAAAGAGCGGGTGCAATTTTTCGATTTTGTTGGTACTTTCAATTTTTATTCCAAAATTCCAAAGGATTTAAGTGATGATGAAAGACGTGAGGAAAATGCTGAATCTTTTTCATATTTGTTCGATGGAAATGTATCCATGCATGACTATTTCGCATAGGGCCGTACCATGGATTTTTTGTTAGCTAGTATTATGTTGCTATACATTCACTTTGAATATACCATTATATAGTCAATTTATTAAACGTACAGCTTGAAATGATTTGAGGTTTAATATTGTAGTAAATGACTTGGAAAGAAGTTAATTTAAAGAGGAGAGATCTACAGGAATAAAAAATTCATCTTTGAACGAGGTGTAGGTATCTTTTCCTCGATCACATCATCATCATCTCCAGGTCCATAATCATCATATATAGGATTGACAAACTGCCTGGCTCTTTCTCTCTTTGCCATTAGAAATTTCAGACAAAGCTCCACTAATCATAGAAGTCACACTGGAACTAACACTTGGTACATTTCAACATCCAGCTTACTAAGAAAATCTGGTTGTTCCACGACCTATTTTCATATACGGAAGAATTTAAACATCTCGACATTTAACAACAACTATTTAACTCAATTATCTTACAATTTAAAAGAAACCTTTAACCAAAAATAGAGAATAGGTTTACTGATTGGAAGTCCATCTCATAGATCCAATCGGGTCAAGGTTTCTAAGATCAAATAGGTAATCTCTGAAGTCCCTATTGCCACTCACATTAGGGATCTATTATTTCTTACCTTATATTTATATATTTATCTATTTATTTATTGTTCTATATATATATATCGTTGTTAACTAGGAACCCTAGATCCATTTACTATATGAAGACCACCTTGATATCCAGGTGATTGGAATTGATGGAACGATTGTTCTTGTGAAGGTAATTCAGTTAGAATTGGTGGGATTGATTTTCTAGCTGATCTTGTGAAAATTGCAGTATCATTTTCATCACAAGTTAATTTTGATGGTGTTTTACCATTAAAACTTGCTCTTTTTTGATAATAATCATCCCGGGTGGAAACATTTTGTTTATGTTGTGGTAATATTGGTGGAGTCTTGGTCTTTATTTGAAACTGAGGATTTTTATCATTATAATTTCTCATAATTCTAACAGAATCTCTTGCATGTAAATTAGATTGCTCCACACTAATTATATCATCCTCTGATGTATCCATAAATGAATAAAGACTTGATTTGGAACTAAATGAAGAATCTGAATTTAATTCAGGTGATGATAACTCAGTGGGTTGATCTATTGGTTGTGATAAATCTGGTATACTACCAAATGGTGAATTTTCTTGATAAATCTGTATGATATTTGTATAATCAAATCCCATATCTTTATTTGATTCTTCAATTAGATGCACAGGGACAGAGACTTGTCTTTTTTGAAGGGGGCGTTGTTGATGATGATGATGAAATTGTGGAATTGGAGGTGGTGGTAAATTTTTTTGATAAATTTGAGGTGATTTCCTTTTGGGCATTTGAGATATATGAATTTTGGATTCTTTTATTTTAGGTGGAGGTATTACTTCTTCCAATGGTGTAACAAGATCGAATATTGGTGTACTGACAACTCTTCTTTGAGGAAATCCCTTTTTACCATGAAATCTTGTTTTAACTCTAATGGGGAGATCATTTAATTTAAATGGGAATTTCTATCGACGAATGGTTAATACATGGTTCTTGAATAATCAATCATATCACTCACTTTTTCCTTTTTTGATAATTCAGGGATTTCAACATCCCCAACATGAGGTATTAAATCATCTATAGTGATTTCATCACCACAAAATTTCCTTTGATATCTCATCACTAATGTTTAAGTGTGAAAATTGAGATCTAGATCAAAAAATGGATCCAACGTCCTTAATAAATGAATTGATCTGATCGTTTGCTGGATATATGCAGTATCAGACACCGGTGGATGGCTCTAACCATAAAAAGATCAACACAAAGCCATCACTAAGTATTAAAAATGTGTAATTGTGGGATTATTACTGTTTCGGTGCAGAATCGTGTCACTAAAGATGGCTGGTTGCTGGTTCGGGACACATGAGACATAACCAGCATTTTTAATAACTTTAAAAGCTTGGAATTTCTTGGATCACCAGCAATTTGATTTGATTCTCGAGGAGCACAATACATTGTAAATCTCATCAAGTATTCTCTATACTTTCCGTACTTTCCATTCTTTGTTATATTCTTGTCATACTGATCTCTGTTATCTAAATTATTTGCGCGTACCGGGTTTTTATTCTATGAAAAAAAAAATTATAACGATGAGCTAAATACACAGATACAGCTAGTAATTAGTTCAACCAAAGATGACACTTGAAGATAAATTTGAAGAACTAAATATTACAGAGTCTGTTGAGTCAGTGGAAGCTGACACTCGTATCGGTAGGGATGATCCTTTTATCTTTGGACAACGTAAATTAAAATCAGATGAAGATGTATGGAATCATAATGCATGGGATAATGTTGAATGGGGTGAAGAACAGGTTAAAGAAGCACAGGAGAAGATTTCCAAACAATATGAAACACCTGTGAAGGATTTTGATAAAAAATTGTACAATGGGAATCCAGCAAGGTATTGGGATATTTTCTATAAAAACAATAAAGAGAATTTTTTCAAAGATAGAAAATGGTTACAAATTGAATTCCCACAGTTATATGAAGCTACCAAGAAAGAGTATGGACCTGTTACCATTTTAGAAATTGGATGTGGTGCAGGGAATACAATGTTCCCTATTTTAAATCAAAACCAGAACGAAGAATTAAAGATTATAGGTGCAGATTTTAGTGCAAAAGCTGTTGATTTAGTCAAAACTAGTGAAAGTTTTAACCCAAAATTTGCACATGCTGCAGTATGGGATTTAGCTAATGAAGAAGGTGCTTTACCTGAAGGTGTTGAACCTGAATCTGTTGATATTGCAGTAATGGTTTTCGTATTTAGTGCATTAGCACCAAATCAATGGGAACAAGCAATGATTAATATGTCCAAGATTATGAAACCTGGTGGGAAGATTTTATTTAGAGATTATGGAAGATATGATTTAGCACAAGTTAGATTTAAAAAAAATAGATTATTAGATGATAATTTTTATATAAGAGGTGATGGTACTCGAGTTTATTTCTTTACAGAGGAAGAATTGAGAGATATATTCACATCTAGATTTATCGAAGAGAAGATTGGTACAGATAGAAGATTACTTGTTAATAGAAAAAGACAGTTGAAGATGTATAGAATTTGGTTACAAGCTGTTTTCCAAGTACCTGAATGAATTATATTAGCACTATAGATATATGTAAAAACCCATCAATGTAGTGTAAATGATGGAATAGATCCACAAGTGGAGCCTCCATTGGAACTTCAACACCGTGAAGCACTGGTTTAGCCATGTTGAGCAAATCTGGGATTAATTGGGTTAATGCCTGACGCAGAGTTGTTGGAGAATCATCTGTGTATGCCTTCACAGGAAGATCGACAACTGTATCAGTCGCTGGAGGATATAGCCGTAGTGGGATGTTTTTGGAGATAGTTGTATGTATTTTGGGGATAATAGACCAATATTGGTTGAAATTCCCAGTCTTGATAGAATCCCATAGTTGGAAAGAATCGTCTTTGGAGAGCACCATCATGGGTTTGGCAGTACCGTGCTGGACATAGCACGATTCTTTCACCTGGTTGACCCAGTGTTGTTCCAGTGTATGATGTTTTAGTGGTAATAAATAGTCTTCAGGATAGTCATTGTGGTGTAGAACTAGTTTCCATACACTTTGTCTGTTTTGTGGGTCCAATCCCGTGAGCACATCGTGCAATACTCCCACTGGGTGATGCCACTTCAAGGGTACATCTTCAAACTCGAGCCAGCATTGGTCCAAATCAGCTGAAATTTTGAAATATTGTAGAATTTGAGGGAAATACAAAGGGAAGTATGAGTTTCTTCGTATGGTGCAGTAGTATTCTGTGGTGGTGGAGTCATTGGCTAGTGAGATGATGATGTTTAGAGAGCCATTCCACGCCTTGCTGCTGAGCTGTGACATTATTAGTTTCTTGTATTAGTTTTTGTACTGGTTCTTGTATTCATCAAACTTGTCTATGTTATATGATATTGATAGACGCACGACGAAAAATAAAAGCATCAACATGGAAGAGACAATAAGATTATATTTACTATTATACAACTGGATAATTGAGTATTGATTATTATACTATAGGCTCTTAGATAAAGAGAAACTTCATATTGTCACACGATGGACTCTGAAAAAGAGACCCTTTCGGTCTCGCTGTTCCATATAAACCCAATGCACACGAGAGATGAGATCAAGAGCGAGTTGAACAGAATTGTGAAGGATTTGGAAGTGAGATTCAGACCATGGAAGGACTATATATGGAACGAAGAATCCGTGGAGTTCACTTTGTGTGAGGTAGAAGGACATGAGTACATCCAGGGGAAGCTGATTTTTGGTGATTATTATGCCGATGAATGGCTCGTTACACAGATGCTTTTCGAGATGAGCAAGGGTTATGAGGATTTATATATCAATTTCCAGGATACGGAGGGTGAGTTCTTGATGATTGAAGGTGCTGATTTTGTTCCTGAATGGATCGAACCTGGGAATGCTGAAAATAGAGATTGGGTAAACCGTGGTGAAGTGTTGATAATACCGGAGGAGTATTATAAAGATCGTGGGTTGAAAATTGCAGAGGCATGGAAATTCTTGGATAGAGCTGTATATAGATGCTTGAAGATACCAGAGCTGGATGGAGTCATTGCGAAGAAGCTGGGGAATTTCCCACAGGAGGCATTGGAAGGTCAAATAAGTGTTGAGATTAGCGTACCGAGAAATATTGCTGGATTGCTTATGCAGAGGAATATACTACACAGGGCAGTACTAGAGCACGGGAGGGATATAAAGCCACAAGGTGAGATAAACGACCCAGTGGAGTTGAAAATAAAAACAACAGCATTAGCCTATCTATTCATCGATTTCTATTCCAAATCCCAAAATGAATCTATGTCAAAAGCCGGTGGGAAACTTGTTACAGAGTCAATAATTGCATTCTTGGGGAATAAAGAATTAAACTACAACCCAAGTGATGCTGAAATTGAAGAATATAATAATCGTGGTGATGTTTTACAAAATGAATTGATCCGATTAATGAGAATTGATAAATACGTTCCATCAAAAATATCAATAGATCGGTCCCCACAGGAATCGGAGAATGATGATATTATGAACAAATTAGAGGCATTTTTCCAAGATACAAATGCAGGATTAAACGGTGTGGAAAATACCACAAAGTTGGAATCTGAATCTGAAGATGATAAAGATGAAGATGAAGATGCACGTGAATTTTTAACACAGGAAAAAATCGATATAGATGAAGATGATTTTTTCGAATTCTTTGCCAAGGAGGCATTAAAATTATCAGACCAAGATCTTGAAACATTTCGTAATATACAAATACGAGAGGAGGATGATTATATACCAGATAATGAAGAGGAGGAATTATTATCAAAATTCACATCTGGTGATTCCAAACAATCCATCCAAGAATTAATTACAAGTTTAAAATCCCAGGAAACACATACAGGACCAGCAACTACATTGTTGCAATCAATGGGATTAAAAATTCCTGAATAAATATTTCTATAACTGTCTCCCACGATCATCAATATCACTTTCTAAATCAGATCCAATCCCTGTAGATTCATCAATCCCTAAATTTTCTAAATCCGTTTCAATATCATCCAAATTATCATCATCATCTTCTTCTTCTTCAATAATTAATGCCTTGGAACGTTTAAATTTACTTGAAGGTGGTATACCTAATGGTGATTTTCTTCTTTTAAAATTTTTAGGGAAAATAGTTTCATTTTGTTTACGTCCTCTATTCATCCTAATTGGAAAATTTGATGATGTTGATTGATCATAAATTGAACCTTTACGAGAACTTCGATCAGATGCACTAGAATTACTAGATATTAAACTCAACGATCGACGGGCAGTGCTTTTACTGTATAATGAAGTATCTGATGATCGTTTCCTTGTGAATGGTGGTCTTGTCACACTATCTGAATTCGTAGTGTTGAATGATGCCACACTCATATCTGATGCATTGGTAATTTGTGACATCACTGATTGTTGAGATATCATCGATACAGGTCTTGGACGAGTCCGTGTTGAATCGAAAGTGGTTCCTCTTGTGGGTGATTTGGGTTCATGGATTGTTAACTTATTTGGTGTGGTTTTCAAAGAAGGTTTGGTGATGGATAATTTACTATTGTTGTTGTTGTTATTATTATTCTGTGTTGATGATTGTTGCTTATTCGGTGATGATTGAACACCTTGTTTATTAACTTCCTTTTTGATGTCACTATCAAATGAATGCTTTTCAGAATCTCCAGGTGTAACAACATTATCATTTTTTTTATTCCTCCAAAGTTTGGTGAATTTTTGAATGAAATTTGGTTTCTTCTTTCCTGGACTGTTCACAGATTCGTTATTTAAACTGGCACTCATCGATTTGGTCTCTGGATTCTCATGTTCTTCATGATCAAAAGGTACCAAAGTACCAGCACCAACACCAGATCTATTACTAAACCCACTAACAATCCGACTCAACGGTGGTGACATTGTAGGATCAATTAATTGACTCACACGTCTTGAAGTGGATTCACCAATTTTAAGAACAGATCGACTCCTAGTCTTATATTTTTTAACTTCTTTCTTCTTCTCTTTTTCTAAAAGTAATTCCCATAATCCACATAAAGAATCGGCTTTTTTACTTAAAACACTCTTTTGTAGATTATGTGTATCAATTCCAATACTTTTCAGTTTTTTCAACAAATGTTTTTCACTTTTAGAATGGAACTGTTTATGATTAGCCATGGATTTCAACACAGACATTGTCGAATCTAGATATGTCATCCCTAAATTTTCCAAAAATGGATCACTTAATATCTCCAATGCGGTTGGACGTTGATTGGGTACTTTGTTTAATAATTTTTTCATCAATTGTACCAGCTCCACCGGTACACTCTCTTTATAAATAGGTTCTTCATTGACAATTTTATACCCAGTCATATTTTCATCATCTTCATCAAATGGCATTTGTCCATAAACCATCGTATATAAAATAATCCCTAATGACCAAATATCCACTTTAAATCCATCATATTTCTGCTTCTGTATCAACTCAGGTGCCATATAAACAGTGGTACCACACACAGTCTCTAAAAAATTCCGTTGTTCACATTCTCTTGTGAATCCAAAATCTGATAATTTAGCATTTCTTTTCTTATCAAGCAAGATATTTTCTAATTTCAAATCACGATGTATACAATTCAAAGAGTGTGCATAGAATACTGCACTAGTGATTTGAGCAAATAATTTTCTAGATTCATCAACGGGTATTTTCCCCAATGATAGCACATAATCATATAATTCTCTACCAGGACAATACTCCAGAACCATCCATATCCTCCCTTCACAGACAACAACTTCATAAAGCCTCGTTATATGTGCATGCTTGAATTGTCTATGGTAATAAATCTCTCTGACCAAATTGGGATCAGTCTTATCACCTGTCTTTAATACTACTTTTGTATGTGTTAATTTATGATTTGCCAGATAGACCTTCCCGAAAGCACCTTCACCAATTTGCTTAATTATAGTATAGTTCCCCACGTCTTTGATCTGTCCAGATGAAAATTGCGAGTATAGTTTGTTATAACTCTCAGCTATCCTGGCTTTTTCATTATTGGAGTTTCTCGTACCGTTCATCATTATACAAAGATATTATGCAATTAGTGATGCCCTTGATAAAGATGAAACAACCAATTATTTCTATTGCTAAGCTTCAAAGCTAATGTCACACAGAACACAGCAAGCTATTGACGGGGCCTATAACAAGGACAAGCAGTATAATATTAGAGCAAAACCACTAGTTTCCTCCAAAAGCTGTCAAAAGATGTCAAAAATCTCGAGATGTTTACTATTTCTCTGGTGATCACAAATTAAAGTATTATGTAAGCAGAGATATTATTTGACGAAAACATCAACAAACTTTTGAATATAAAATTATAATCAGATTTAAAGTGAATAAAACGCAGGAATAGTGATCCATGTCAGAGAAGGAAATGGCTATGCGTCGCTCGTACAGTGTGAGTTATGATTGGTTTGATAGTGTGTGTTCTCCCAGGGTCTTTATGACTAACAAATGAAAGGATGCTATAAACGCATTGAATTCATTACAATCCAATTTCGCCACTATAGAAGCTATAAGGAAGTCTGGGATCAACAAAAATGCAATGGCCATACCAGAGATGCTCGAATGGACTAGGAGAATTGGTTATAAAAACTCTGATTTCAATAAGTTAAATATCATTCATGTTACTGGTACGAAAGGTAAAGGATCAACTTGTGCTTTCACACAATCCATCTTGAAACAATACTCCAAAGAGATCCCCAAGATTGGATTATATACATCGCCTCATTTGAAATCTGTACGTGAAAGAATAAGAATCAATGGTCAACCAATTGCTGAAGAATTATTCACCAAGTATTTTTTTGAAGTTTGGGATAGATTATCCACTTCAAAGTCTGATGAATCTCAATTCCCACATATGGGCGAGGGAATCAAACCAATGTATTTCAAATACTTGACATTACTTTCATTCCATGCTTTTATGGAGGAAGGTATCAACACTGCAATCTATGAAGTTGGTGTTGGTGGTGAATTTGATTCAACAAATATCATCGAAACACCAACGGCTACTGGTGTTTCTGCCTTAGGGATTGATCATACTTTTATGCTTGGTGATACAATAACTGAAATCGCATGGAATAAAGGTGGGATCTTTAAGAATGGTTCAGCAGCATTCACTGTCCCGCAAGAAGCAGATGCCATGAAAGTTTTGGAGGAAAGAGCACAAGAAAAGAAGACAGAGTTAACCATTGTGGATCAAAGTATCATCAAGGATTATACATTGGGTATACCTGGTTCTTTCCAAAGAGGAAACGCCGCCTTAGCCGTGGCATTATCCACTGAACATTTACGTAGATTAAACATCCCAGTGGAGGAATCCAAGACTAAAATTGGTCTAGAAACAACTTTTTGGCCTGGAAGATGTCAAATTATTAAAGAGGATAAAATTAATTGGTACATTGATGGTGCTCATACTAAGGAAAGTGTTGATGCATCAAGTGGATGGTTCAAGAGTGTTACTGATCCCAACAGGAAAAGGGTGCTACTTTTCAATCAACAAACTAGAGATGCAACTGCATTAGTGACTAGACTCTTTGATGGTGTGTCACCGCTAAAATTTGACGAAGTTATCTTTACTACAAACGTTACATGGTCATCAGGTCAATATTCTGCAGATTTGGTCTCTATGAACACTTCGAAAGATGCAGTGGATAAATTAGAAGTGCAAAAAGAATTAGCTGATGAATGGTCAAAGCTTGATTTTGAATCTCAAAGAAATGTGTTTCATGATATAGAATCAAGTATCAAGTATATTAGATCATTGGAAGGTCAAGATTTAGATGTTTTCGTTTGTGGTTCTCTGCATTTAGTTGGTGGATTCTTGGTTGTTTTGGAAGGTGAAGATGCATAGCTTCATGTATTTTAGAATTTGTAAATAGAGCATTGATGTCTTGAATATGTATAATTCGTAGCAGGCCGATATAGGTTTTCCGAGAAAAGCATAAAAATGTACATGAGCATACAAAAAAAACATAAATCCACCAAAACCACTGGAAATTACTCCACAAAATGAGCTTCAGATTTGCCCTTGGAAAGTACTTAAAAGATCCAAGTTTTGACAAGGAATCACGGATATATGAAGATGATCAATTTGTTGTGATCAAAGATGGCTTCCCCAAGGCTACAATACACTATCTCATCCTACCCAAAGATCAATCAAAGACATTTGAGAACCCATTGACGGTGTTTAAAGATGAGAAACTACGTCAAGATACTATTAAAGTGATTGATATTATCAAAGAGAAGATACTTGAAAGACTTCAAGATGAATTTGGGATCCAGGAGAATGAAAGTTTCATACAGGTTGGAGTTCATAGTGTACCATCAATGGCAAATTTACACATTCATTTAGTCACAAGGGATTTCGAATCAATGAGATTGAAGCATAAACAACATTATAATTCATTCACTACAAAATTCTTTGTGAAATTTGATGATCTCCCACTGAGGAATGACGATGAAAGATTGAATAATGAAACTATGGAATTTGTTAAAAAATCTTCAGATATGAAGTGTGTTTACTGTGGAGTGAATTTCAAAAACAAGTTTGCCGATTTGAAAAAACACTTGACACAAGAGTTTGAAAAAAATTACAAGAATAAAAAACGCAAAATCGTTATAGAAATTGATTAGTTTATCATTTGTTGTATACAAAACTATAATTTTTCATACTCCAATCTACCTTCTAATTTCTTAGTCTCTGCAACTTTTCTAACAGCTTTCAACAAATCATTTTGTACAATATAATCACGATCAGCTCTAATGGCAAAGAACCCAGCCTCAGTGACAACATTACGAATATCAGCACCATTAAATCCATCACTCATCTTAACAACAGCTTCAAAATCAAACTCACCTTGTTTTGAAATTTTTTCTGTATGAATCTTGAAAACATCTAATCTACCAGCTTCATTAGGTAATGGAATTTCAATCTTTCTATCCAATCTACCAGCTCTTAACAATGCTGGATCTAATGTATCTGGTCTATTTGTAGCCATGATAACTTTAGTTTGACCTAAATAATCAAACCCATCCATTTGATTCAATAATTCCATCAATGTACGTTGTATTTCACGATCTGCAGAAGTACCTTCTGAAAAACGACGACCACCAATGGCATCAATTTCATCCATAAAAATAATACAAGGTTCATGTTCTTTAGCATAACTAAACATTTCTCTAATCAATCTTGCAGATTCACCAATATATTTATCCACAATGGCAGATGCAGGACTGAAAATGAAATTTGCACCAATTGTAGCTGCAACGGCTTTAGCTAATAATGTTTTACCAGTACCTGGTGGTCCATAAAGTAATACACCCTTTGGAGGTTTAATACCAACTCTTTGAAATAATTCTGGATTTTTCAAAGGTAATTCAATAACTTCTCTTAATTCTCTAATTTGTTCTCCTAACCCACCAACAGTTCCAAATGAAACTTCATCTGGTTTAAAAGTGGTCATATTATAAACTAATGGATCAACTTCTCTTGGTAAAATTCTCATGATTGTTAATGTAGTCATATCTAATGCCACTCTAACACCTTGTTTTAATTTTTCTTTATCTATAGAATTTCTACAATTGACAATATATCTTGGTCCTGATGAGGCCTTAACGATGAAACGTTCATCATCCAATTGTTTTAAAACTTCACCAACAACTTGACCAATACTTTGTAATGCCTTAATATCATCTTCTGTCTTATCAAAATCTTTCTCTAACCCCCGTATACTGAATCTCATTTCTTTTAAACGTGCATCCCATTGTCTATGCTCCAATAGTTTACTCTTGAATTTACCCAATGCTCTATCTCTGGTTGGATCTTGAGATTCTTGATTAGTTTCATTATTACTGTTATTATTTGATCCTGATGGATCAGCTGCTAAAGCTGCTAACAAAGGATCGTTTTCTTCACTCATGATTTTTCAACTAGCTTTGTAATATATATGAAGACCCCAATTGAACCTTTTCTGTAACAATTGAACTATAACTTGGTATAATAAACACAAAACACTTGAAATCTATACAACAAACTCATTTCGATTCAGTGGCAATTCTTCAACAAAATCTCGAAACCAAAAAATCCCGAGTTCCGACCAGTTTCGCGGAAATATGGTCGGAATTCGATCTATAGTAGTATATTTTTTTTCTTAGTCAAGTCATCAATATTTGAAGGTTACATTCAGGTTTCAAAAGACAGTGATCTGAAGAAGATTATCTTTTCATTCTATTTACAGAGGTATAGATCTTGAAGTCATCAAATATGGAATTTCATGCTGTGATCTGCTGTGGGAAAGGTGGTGGATTAAGCCCCCTTTCAATGACCAGAGAAACTGGTATACCTAAAGCATTGTTACCAATTGGGAATAAACCAATGATTGAATATGTTTTAGAATGGTGTGACAAGGCTCCATTCAGAGCTGTTACTGTTGTTGGTGATTCGGAGACTAATGTCGAATTGACCTCGGTGGTTGAAACTTACAAGACCAAAAGACCGGAAAATATACATGGACATATAGATATAATGAAATTTGATGGTGATGCTACAGGTGATATCTTGGGTGAATTCATTGATAAAAACCATGGGAATTTGATTTTTCTACCTTGTGATTTTGTCACAGATTTACCTCCACAAGTCTTGATTGAAGAATTTAGAAATAGAACTGATCAAGATATTGCCATGTCTGTTCATTATCACAATAAATTCGAGAGTATTGATAAGAAAAATTTAACAAATTATTATACAGTTTATTCAGATGATGATCATCTATTAGACATTTATGCCAAAGATACAGTGGAAGCCACTAAATTTTTAGAAATTAGAACACAAATGATATGGAGATATCCACATACAAACGTTTCTACAAAACTATTAGATTCATTCATATATTTCTTCTCAGCAGAAGCCATTGAAGCTGTGAAAGATGATAAAAATTACAGAACTAAATCATTAACCAAGATACTTAGGGATTTAGCACGTCGTTCTTGGAGACATTCAGAACCAAAGGGTACAGTGAGTCTATTAAATTTACCATCTCAATGTACATTCGTTAGAGCAGATAATTTACCAGCATATATGGAAGCCAATCGTTATTTGATGAAATTAAAAGCCAAACAACAACAACAACCTCAACAGGCCAAAGAAAAGGGAGCTGCCACAATTGGAGCTGATTCTGTTGTTGGAGACAATACTAAACTAGGTGAACGTACCAGTGTGAAGAAAACCGTTGTGGGTAAACATGCCAATATTGGTAAACGTTGTCGCTTAACAGGGTCAGTTATTCTTGATGGTGTTACATTGGAAGATGATGTTGTATTGGAGAATTGTATTGTGGGTAAGAGTGCAATCATTCATTCCAAATCTAGATTGACCAATTGTAACATTGAAGGTAGTTACACCGTTTCTAAAGGCTCACAAATCAAAGGTGAAACTTTAACAAATATCTATATCGAAGGTCAAGACAATACTTCAGATGAATCTGAGAGTGATTCTGAAGACTACGATAGTTATGAGGATGAATTTGAAGATGAATTTGAAGACGATGGATTATTTGATCGTTAAAAAATGGTATCGACTGTATAAATAATTCATGAAGCCATTACAATGTACATTTGTGTAGGTCTAGGATATTACTTTAAGTAGATTAATCTGGCTCATTATAAGTGTGTGTCTCTTAACAAATATCGCATAGTTAGAGAATTTCCCGGCCGAAGGAAGCCCGCGCTTTTGGTGATTTTCTGAGATTTTCTGTCATCGTCAAAATAAAATCCAAAGTGAATCACTTTAAACAGCGACTTTTGATCTCATCCTCAGGTGCTAAACTCATTTTTGATAACTAGACAAGATTGAAATAGCTTTAACATATTGAAACCATGGCTGAAGCTAAGACAATTGTTCTTGAGAACGTAAGTGTGCTTTTGTGGGCGAGTTTGGGTCGAATGACTGAGAATCTATGAAAATTTCAACGAAAGAATCTCATGATGGCTTAACAGAAATAAGCACCGAAACCTAAGCGCTCTGCTCAATTTTAATAAACATTGAACACTAACATGGCCTGATCATCAGACTAAAAGAAGAGATGTTTTAACAGACATTGAGAAAAAATATCAACAGATATGGGCGGATGAACATATCTTTGAACAAGATGCTCCAACTGAAAAAGAAGAACCTTATGAGATCAGTACCGAAGAATTACACGCCAAATATCCTAAATTCATGAGTTCTATGGCTTATCCATACATGAACGGTGTTCTACACGCTGGTCATTGTTTCACCTTGTCCAAGGTTGAATTCAGTGTTGGGTTTGAACGTATGCGTGGTAAAAGAGCTCTTTTCCCATTAGGTTTCCATTGTACAGGTATGCCTATTGCTGCCTGTGCTGATAAATTGAAACGTGAAGCTGAGAAATTCGGTACAGATTATACTGGGGCTCCAGCTGAAGATGAAGAAGAAGAAGAAGCAGCTCCAAAAGCTCAAGCTAAATCTGAAGATGTCTCTAAATTCAAAGCTAAAAAATCTAAAGCTGCTGCTAAGCAAGGTCGTGGTAAATACCAATTCGAAATCATGTTACAACTAGGTATCAAGAGAGAAGATCTTTACAAGTTTGCCGATGCTGAATACTGGTTAGAATATTTCCCACCTTTATGTCAAAAAGATTGTGACAGTTTTGGTGCTCGTATCGATTGGCGTCGTTCTATGATTACTACTGATGTCAACCCATACTATGATCAATTCACCAAATGGCAAGTTACCAGATTAAAAGATATCGGCAGAATTAAATTCGGTGAAAGATACACCATTTACTCTGAAAAAGATGGTCAAGCTTGTATGGATCATGATAGACAATCAGGTGAAGGTGTCACTCCACAAGAATACACAGCCGTCAAGGTTCAAGTCACTGAATTTGCCGATTCATCAGTCACTGAAAACTTGGACAAGTCTAAAAAGGTCTATTTAATTGCTGCTACTTTACGTCCAGAAACTATGTATGGTCAAACATGTGTTTTTGTTTCACCAAAAATTGATTATGACATTTATGACAATGGTGATGGTTATTATATTACCACTGAACGTGCTTATAAAAACATGTCTTACCAAAAATTAACTCCAAAACGTGGTGAATATAAATCTGTCGCTACCGTGAACGGGTTAAAATTAATTGGTTCTAAACTTTCAGCTCCTTTGACTGTTCATAAGGAAATCAGAGTCTTACCTATGGAAACTGTTTTGGCTACCAAAGGTACTGGTATTGTTACCTGTGTTCCATCAGATTCTCCAGATGATTATGCCACCACTAAGGATTTACAAAACAAACCAGAATATTATGGTATTCAAAGAGAATGGGTTAAAGATCCATTCCCATTGATTCGTACTGAGAAGTATGGTGACATGTGTGCTGAATACTTGTACAAGGAATTGAAAATTCAATCAGCTAAAGATACTGTCTTGTTAGCCAAGGCTAAAGAGGCTGCTTACAAAGAAGGGTTCTATAACGGTACTTTAATTTATGGTCCATACTCTGGTGAAAAAGTTGAAACCGCAAAGGCTAAGACAAGAGCTGATTTAGTCGCTGCTGGTGATGCTTTCGTCTATAACGAACCGGAATCACCAGTTGTTTCCCGTTCAGGTGATTCATGTATCGTCTCATTAGAAGATCAATGGTATGTTGATTATGGTGAAGAATCATGGAAATCTGATGCATTGGAAGCTTTACAAAACATGAACACTTTCACCACTGAAACTAGAAATGCATTTGAAGGTGTTTTAGATTGGTTGAAAAATTGGGCTGTTTCTCGTTCTTATGGGTTAGGTACCAAATTACCATGGGATGAAAAATATTTGGTTGAATCTCTATCAGATTCTACTATTTATCAATCATTCTATACCATTTGTCATTTATTACACAAGGATTTCTATGGTAGAGAAATTGGTGAATTAGGTATCAAGGCTGATCAAATGACCAGTGATGTTTTCGATTTTATCTTTTTGAAAAAAGATGATATTAAGACTGAGATTCCAATTGAAAACTTATTACGTTTAAGAAGAGAATTTGAATATTTCTATCCACTAGATGTCAGTATTTCCGGTAAAGATTTAATTCCAAATCATTTAACTTTCTTCATATATTGTCATACTGCTATTTTCCCAAAGAAATTTTGGCCAAAAGGTATTCGTGCTAATGGTCATTTGTTATTGAACAACAACAAGATGTCCAAATCAACTGGTAACTTTATGACTTTGGAACAAATTGTGGAGAAATTTGGTGCTGATGCTTCACGTATCGCTTTGGCTGATGCTGGTGACACTGTGGAAGATGCTAATTTTGAAGAATCAAGTGCTAATGCTGCTATTTTAAGATTGACTACATTGAAAGAATGGTCAGAAGAAACAATTAAAAGATTGGATACTTTCAGAACTGGTGAATTTAACTATTTCGATATTGCTTTTGAAAATGAGATTAATGATTTGATTGAACAAACTTATAAACAATACGATGAAACTAACTATAAAGCTGCTTTAAAATATGGGTTATTTGATTTCCAAACTGCTCGTGATTATTATCGTGAAAGTTCTGATGTTATGCATCGCGATTTAGTTGCTCGTTATATTGAAACTCAAGCTTTATTATTAACTCCAATTGCTCCACATTTTGCTGAATACATTTATCGTGAAGTTTTAGGTAACAAGACCACTGTGCAAGACGCTAAATTCCCAAGAGCCAATAAACCTGTTGATTTATCAATCACTGAATCATTAGAATATGTTCGTTATTTGAACAGATCTATTCGTGAAACTGAAGGCGCTCTGTTGAAGAAAAAGAAAGGTAAACCATCTGAAATTGATGCTTCTAAACCTGTCAAATTAACAATTTTTGTCTCTGAATCATTCCCAGAATGGCAAAATAATTATATTGAATTGGTTCGTGAACTGTTTGAAAGACAATCATTAAATGATAACAGTGTTATTAAGGAAAAAGTTGGTAAAGATATGAAACGTGCCATGCCTTTCATTTCTAATTTGAAACAACGTTTAACTAAAGAGTCACCACAAGTTGTATTCAATAGAGAATTAAATTTCAATGAAATTGATACCATAAAGAAGGCATTTGATAGTATTAAAAAAGCTGCATCTCTGGTCAAGACTGAACAAGTACAAGTTATTTCATTTAAAAATGGTGCTAAAATTGGTAAAGATATCTTTAGTGGTGAAGAAGTTCCATTATTAATCACTGGTAAAATTATTGATAGTGCTGTTCCAGGTCAACCAGGTCTGCTGATGAACAACATTGAATAGATTGACAAGATTAGGGCAATCATTGTATAAAGCTAGATATCCTGCTTAATAGAATTTAAGGATTTACATATTATAAGTATCTGTAGCCAATGTTTATTATAAATAAATGAGATGCAAATTCTGAATAGCATGCAATTGTTCTTTTCATTGACCTGTATCAGGGAATCCACGTTCACGTAATTCCTTCACTGTCCATACCCAATTTTGAGCAGCCTTGTTTATATTAGACGCCACTTTGCTTGGTTTGGCAACTTTCCCACCTGATTCAAAATAACTTCCATTTTCTTGTAATAATGTATCATGAGCCAATGCACATTTTAATGTAGCATAACTTCCTTCTTCATTTGAACAACCGAAAAAATATCCAAACATTTGAAAGCATAACCAGAAAAACACACCAACAATGGGCAGTCTTGTCCAATAACTGAAAAGATTTGTATTCATAACAAATCCAGGATGAACTGAATAACAGTATATATCTGGATTTTTCAAAGCTAATAATTTCATATATTGTATTCCGGATGTTTTGGCCATGGCGTATCTAAACCATGTGAATATTATATTGGGTCTAAAATTGAACGTCCAACTTCTATCAAAAGGTATGATTTCAAAATGATGACCCACAGAGGATACAAATATTACTCTTCCATGGATTAGAGGTAATAATCGTTGAGTTAAAAGAAAATGTGAAACGTAATTTGTCTGGAATTGTATTTCAAAATTGTCCTTCGTCATGACGAAAGGTAGTGCCATAACGCCAGCATTTAACACCAATAAATCGATTCTAGGTTCTGTAGCGTTCAACACTATAGCGGCTTCATCAACAGATTTCAAGCTTAGAAGATCAATCTCCACAAATCGCAATTCACCAAGGAATCTCTGTTGTAAGTCTTCCTCCACAACCGTGCTTCTTCTTTGGCTAGCCTCTGCCTCGATCTCCTTGATACATTTCGACACTCTACTGAAACTTCTTCCTCCAATGTACACAACATAACCGTGCAAGTATAGATGAAGCACCGTGAACCAGCCGATCCCACTGTTCCCACCAGTCACTACTGCCACTCTGCGCTCTTCTCTGGGATCAACATAGGGAAGCTCGTCGGGGTTGAAGTCCATCGTTTTTGGTCCTCTTCTGATTGGAAATTTAGTGGTCTTGTGATGGTTTTAGCTGGTTGTTTAATTTCTCAGTTTCACTTTGTTTTTTATTTTTTTGAGATATTTGCAGGGTTTGACAGATTGATGAAATTGATAACCGGTGTATAGGTACTACAAAAGATCAAAATGAATATTTAATTCTCTACAAGAAAAAGTTATAAACCCATAAGCTTTGATTCAAAACTTCTATGTAACGACTTATACTATTTACAATGCTCATATATACGTATCCTACAAGTTTTTAGCAGCTTCTAATTGTGCAGCTTTAACTTGTTCATGTTGTTTAATCTTTTCACCCAAATATGCCTTCATCTCTTCTGTAATGTTAACCTTTGGTAATTTCTTCATCTCTTCTCTTTCAGCCAAATATGCCTTCTTGGTTTCTGATAATGGCATCGATGGTGGTGTCAATTTACGTACATCAAATTTACTTAATTTGGCACGTCTATATTTGGAATGTGGGTTTCTAATAGTTAACAATGCAGCTTCTGGAATTGGACTTTTAACTGCTGAATCAACAAAATGGGTACGTTCTCTAACAGTTTCGACATCTGTACTTAATGGACCATCTTCCATTGGATCTGGTCTTGGATATGGAATCACCAAATCTTCTTCACCGGCAACACATCTATATTTAAGTACTTTCTTGTAATCTTCATCGTAATAATTTCCCTTAAATGATAAATTTTCCACTGCAACGGTTTTAATTTGACCAGTTTTTTCATCATCTATTTCTGCAACAAGTCTTAAATTTTCTTTAGCAACAGCTCTTGGAAATGTAACAACATGAGATTTTTGACCTTCTTGCCAAAATTGCTTTGGAATAGCCACTGTGTTTGTTGGTCCATTTTCATCCAATATATAACCTCCACCATGAACATGACGACTAACTTTACAAATATTACCTCTTTTTGGTCCCTTGACAATCACAACTCTATCACCTTTCAAGAATTGCAATTTTTCAAATTCTTTAGGTATACCACTTTCACTTTCACCTTTACGAATATCTATCTTTACTGATGATCTCATGAATGGAGGTTGACTTTCACGAAGTATTTTTTCATAATGAGCGATTTTGGTTTGTGGGATTCTTTTGAAGTCCAATTTGAACCTTTGCCCAGCTTTGGAAAGGAATGACATTGTGTAAATAGGATCAACGCCTTTTGTAACTGGTCAATAGTATCTTTTTCAATTTGCTATTCAGATCTATACTGTTAATTATGATTTTTTCAACAAGCTCGTTTTTCATGAAAAAATATCAGGGATTACACAGAGATTAGTAATCATAATAAAGAGTTGATCGAAAGACCGGGTGATACCCCATAATTTATATTATATATAATTATATAATTACTCACTTTTAATCACCATTGTTGAATGGTCATTGGAGTCTACACACATCAAGTACATTCGTGCACTCTTAAAATCAACAATTGTTCAATAACTAGTATACATATTCTTAGTTATCAGTACATATACTGATAAATTCCTCCTCATTAACTAAATCTGTTAGTATTTACCCTTATGGCCTAATGCTGTCCTACTCACTCTCTCCATCGTTATCCAAATCGAACTCATCGATCATAGCTCTAAGCTCTTCATCTGTCAAATTCTCACCAAGTTCTTTAGCCACTCTCCGTAGATTACGAAGACTGATTTTACCGGTACCATCATCATCAAATAATCTGAAAGCACGACGGATCTCCTCTAATGGATCCCGATTCAACACTTTCTCACCCACTGCAAATCCTTTAGTTAGCAACTGCACCTTGTCAAATGTGATGGTTATACATACTTATAGCGAAAAAGTCTTCATAATGCATCTGATTTCTACCATCTCTGTCAAACTCGTGTATGAGGTCCAAGACTTCTTGCTTTGTGTAGTCAAAGCCCAATGCTCTGATGGCGACCTGAACCATAGTTAGTAAAAACTATATCTGGCCAATAACACAATACTCACCTTCAACTCGTGGTAATCCAAATACCCATCGTTGTTCATGTCAAAGAGATTAAAAGCCTCTCTGATCTCCTGTTTTTGTTCCTCCAAGAGCTCTTTCTTTAGCTGCGAAGGCGCACGCAGCGACGCAGCTGGCTGGACACCGGGTCTTCTTGGAAGTGACATCGTTAGCTTTTTTTTCGTTTTTGGAAAGTGTTGATGTTTGATTCGATTCTGTTATTTAACGCGTTTGAATTTGAAAAACCTCAGCGGCTACGGGCGCGAATGTAAACAATACAAATTGACTAAACATCAACAGAATTCACAATATTTGAATATAAAATAGTGCTGGAAACTGATCAATGATCACTGTGGGAGCGAAAGTGGTGTTCAAGGGGGATACTGGGGTGGTTCGGTACGCTGGAGAGACCCAATTTGCGCCTGGAAACTGGATAGGTGTCGAGCTAGATCAACCCAAGGGGAAGAATAATGGTTCTGTAAACGGTGATGTGTACTTTGAGTGCGAGGATAAGCATGGAATCTTTGTTAGAGAGCAGCTTCTGCAGGTGGTTTCAACCAAAGTGAGGAGTGCTTCACGAAATGGAAGCAGGAGAGCATCGTCAAGGGTATCGTCTCGTGCCTCAGATGTTGGAACCAATGCTAGGACTCCATCAAGAAGTGAGAGTAGAGTGTCATCAAGAGTTTCAGAAGGTGAACCACCCGAGCCTTCAGCTGAAAACCAGAGACTTCGAAACATCATCCAGAAGTTACAGGATAAACTTCAAATTATGAAGTCAGACATTGAAACATTGAGATCACAATTACACCTGTCAGAGGCCAGATCTCAAGAATTAGAGGGACATATGGAGAAGCATAGAGATGACTTGGAGATATTCACTATAGATAGAGAAACATTGGAGGAACAGAATGTAATGTTGAAGCAAGAGATTGAGTCATTGAGAGAACAGAATTCACAAATACGGCTTCAAATTGGTGAATTGGATAAAAATTTGGATGCACACCCCAATGGGACCAACAGTGAAGCTATTGATGAGTCCAAAGATTCCTTGCTGAAAAGAAATCAACAACTTGAAGATGCATTGATCAAACTCAGAGATCATGCACATCGTGAAAATACAAAACTCACAAAGAAAATTGATGAACTCGAATCAAGAATAATCCCGTTAGAAGAGATAGAGGTGAATTATGAAGAGGCTTCGATAAAACTAATAGATGCAGAAAGTGTCATTGCAGATCTCAGGGCTCACATAGATACATCGATCCATTCTACAGAGATTATTGAGGCATTAACAAATGATAACAATTTACTCACAGAGGAAAATCAAAAATTGAAAACCACCATTGAAGAACTTGAGGAATTGAGACGTGTGGGTGAAGAGCTTGAAACTTTCCATACCGAGCAAACAAATAATCTCCAAGATGAAATTGAGACATTGAGGCAACAGTTTGAACAGCAAACAATCAATATACAGCAATTAGAATCAACGAATGAGTCACTAAATAATAGAGCAAAAGAGTTTAATCTCCAAAGTTCGCAAGTGGAAACTATTAAAGTCCCTACTGAAGGCATTGATCAAAAGAGAAAATTTCTTGAGCTCAAATGTCAGATCTTCAAAGCACAACTTGATTACAAAGAGCAGTACACAATTTTTTTGAAAGATGTATATGGAGACTCAGATATAACAGAACTTCAGAGAAATGTGAGTGAGATTAAAGCATATTCACAAATGTATCAACTTTTCTCAGATTACATTGATACTTCATCTTCTGATTTATTTATTAAAGTTATAGGGACCAAGCTAAAATATCAATTGAATAGATTTCACAAATTTCTTGATTTCTTTGGTTCCAAATATGAATTTTCTCAATCGTATAAAGCTATTGATTTGGAAAAATTAGCAACAGTCACTGATGAATATATTGAATTGATCAAAGAGCAAGATTATAGAAATCTTCCTAATTTGAAAAAACTAGAACAATCATTGTCTGACCAAATTGATGATGTGAGAGGGTCATTTACAAATTTACATGAAGCCAAGTTACAACTAGATAACGCAATAAATTCATCAACCTTCTTAATGGATATCTTGAGATCATTAAGTAATGATGAAGCTGCGCTTTCTTTTGAGTTGACAAAGCCATTATTAAATAAGGCTTATCAAATCTGTAATGTATACCACCAAAAGCTTAACGAGTCACTGGCAAAAATCAATGATTTCAACGATCAGGAGATTTCTAAAATTGAAGTTTATTTCCCTATTGAAAAAGTGGATACATTCATGGATAAATTGATTAATCTGTTGGCTACAGATGGTAAAGAATCATTAAAAGAAGGATTAGAATCAATTATAGAACTCATCGAGAATCATAAAGAAGTTGTGATAGAGTGGAAGACTACTGATCATACTGAAACATGGCTTATGAAAGATGCTATACACCTACATGTTAATAATTCTCAAATAGAGGAATTAACATCAAAGTTATCCACAGCTCAAAGTGAGATATCCAAGAGGGAGACACAAATTGAGGAAATAAAGCTAAAAGTTGATGTCTTGAGCTCAAGATTATCAATAAGTAAAGACACTGAAAATCAATCGAGGAAATTGAAAACAGATGTGAATGTGTTAAACGAGATGAATGAAAATTTAAATGAACGAATAGTTGAATTAAGCTCATCAAATCAAATCATGGCTAAAGAATTACAAAAATCGAAAACAAATTCACTAATATACAACTCTCAATTTGAATCACTTTATGAACAAAAACAATACGTTGAAAAGGCAGATTTGGTATCTGAATTACATTCTTTAAGAAACGTTGTACAAAAATTAACTAAACATAGACAACAAAAAAATAGAGATTGGCTGAAAACAGAATTTCATCAACTTAAACCTTTTGTGAAAACTACAGCAGATGAACTACGATTGATAGGAAAAGACTTACAAAAAACAGTTGCAAACATAAGAATTTATTCCCAAACAGAATCAGTAAATTGATTTCTTGATGACTTGTTTTCATTAGTTCTCTTTCTTATAGGCCATTTCATAGCTTTATCAATTTTATCTCTTGGATAATACCATTCTAATAATGCATATAGGAAAATATCCACAATGAAACATAATACAAATAATTTCCCAGCCCATGCACCACATATGTAATATTTTCTTAATTGTTCCAATTTTGTAAGTTTTGATCCTTCATCTATAGAATCATAAACATTTTGTGTTCTTCTTGCAACATCTGTCCAATCATACATATGTTTCACTTCATCATGAAATTTCAATGGATTAACACGTTTTTCCTCTATAAGCTTTATAGCTCTCAGTGTACTCTCCACTAATGAATCCACTGCAGGATTAGCGAAAATTGTCATATCATTAGGTAAAACTTCTGGTATACCACCAACTCTTGTTGTGACAACAAGTAATCCACATGAGGCAGCTTCCACTAATACAGTTCCAAAAGCCTCTGTTAATGATGGATGTAGATATATATGACCTTTGACCATCACATCTCTAACTTTTTCATGTTTAACACCACCTATTAATTCTACCCTATCTTGTAATCTATTTTTTTCAATTGATTGTTGAATATCAATAAATTTTGGTCCATCACCAGCTACTAAAAAATTAACATTTTCATTAGCCTTACAAATCTTGGGTATCATCCCCGCTAATAAATCAGCACCTTTATTTGGGAAAAGTCTAGAAATCACCACAATGGTTATTTTCCCATCAATAGGTTGTGAAGGATCAGGTAAAAAATCACTTGAGATAACAGCATTGGGTATCACACTAACCATCAAGGGATCTATAGCACCTCTAAGCACAATATTCTCTTTACAAGTATTTGAAACACAAATAACTCGATCTGTGCAATTTAATGTGAATTTTAATGCTTTATTACCCAATATACTTCCTGTATCTGCAAACCCATATAATGAATGATCTGTAAATACTGTTTTCAACCCCATTATAGAACCATGGAAAACACCTTCATGAGCTAAACTACTCATGGAGGCATGTCCATGAACAATATCAATTGATTCTCGTATAAAGATGTTTCTCAAAATGGGGAAACCTGAAAACACTGTAGGAAATGTTGTCTGTCGATAAAACACTAGGAATGGGATATAGTAAACTTTGAGTCCATTTGTCAATGTCCTTACTCCCTTTCTGTTATTGTATGAGTGTGTAATTATTATCACGGAATGACCTTGTGATATGAGTTTCTATAGAGCAGGTTAGAAAAAAAAGCTCAATTGAGATCATAGATATAAAACTCACCTGTGAAAGATGATACATGTGAAATTCTACACCACCTGGTTGTGGGTAAAAGAAGTCACAGACCATTCTGCGGAGGTTAATAGTTGTTCCCGTTTAGTATGTTCCGTACTCACGCTATGTTGTAGGGCATCTTTGGGGTTTTCTTTGAGCTCAATCTGCTATATTTTGACACATTTGAACAGATCTGTGTATACAAATTGAAATTAAATTTGGAGTTTATTAGTAGACCCAAACGCGATCTGAAACAGACCTGGTCTAGCCCATGGAGTCCCGCCCAGAAGTCCCGAGTCCCTTCTTTTTGAGACTATCGCCTTCGCCATTTTCCACAATACGGAAATTTAAATATAAACATTTCAAACGAACAAGTATACAGAGATAAATAACAAAGTGCTGCTTTCTTTGCTATAGTTAAAATCAGTACCAAAACGGGACAAGATGTCACACAGATACAACGAGCTGCCCTCGAACCCGCCAGAGTACGACTCGAGTGCGCCAAACACGGCACAAAACGAGCACAACAATAGGGATCCGGAAGATGATGTTGAGCATTTAGGAGAATTGAGAACTTCACAGGATTCACTGAGCAGAGAGATTGAAGAGATGGAGATTGATGATGGGGCAAGCTCATCGAATAGGCTATTGGGGAGAGCTAGGTTTGCAGGACAAAGAATAGCTCGTAATTTCAGTACAAAGATCATTTCACCTGTCCAGAGAATATTGGATCCTGTTGCTGAAGGGTATCATACATTATCAAATAAACTAGAGGCCAAGATGTCTAAATTGGGTAACCCATTGATATTGAAGAGATTTGCATATGTTCTGTTCATATCAGCTATTGTGTATTTCATAACACTGGCTGGACTGTTCCCAAGTGATAATTCTAGACAATTTGGATCATTTAGTGATCGTCAATTATTGAACGACTTCATTAAGGAATCTATTGATTTGAAATCCATGGAGGAGAATTTGGAGTATTTCTCATCGATACCTCATGTTGCTGGTACGTCAGGAGATTTAACATTAGCAAGATATGTTGAATCTTATTTTAAAGAACAAGATTTAAATCTTGTTGATTTTGATGAATTGGTAACGTTGTTAAATTTCCCAAATAAAACTGTTTTGAAATATGAAGATAAAGAACTAGATATAACAGAGCAATTTAACCCTTTATCCAAAGATGCCAAAGCCACGGGCAATTTGATATATGCCAATTTTGGAAGAAAATTAGATTTTGACAAATTACAATCAAACAATGTCAACTTGAAAGGTTCTATCGCAGTGATTAAATATGGCAAGATTCCAACAAGTTCGAAAGTGCTTTTGGCTGATACATTTGGATGTAAAGGTATTTTATTCATTTCAGAAACCAAAGATTATCCAGACCTATACGAAAAACAAAGTGTTGGAATCCCAGAGTTTTATCTTGGTGATCCATTGACACCAGGCTGGTCATCAAGTCAACTGACAAACAGAGTCAGCATGAAAGATGCAAGTATAGCCAAGATTCCAAGTGCTGTATTGACGAGGAACCAAGCAATTCCATTACTCAAGGCTTTACAAAAAGGTATCAAATTTGATGAAAATGATTCACAATTAAGTGGTGATGGTAAATCATATGAAGTGACATTGGATAATCATGTCACATATAATGAAAATCATGGTATATGGAACGTTTTGGGTAAGATTGAAGGTAAAGAACAAAATGATAAGGCATTGATCATTGGTGCTCAAAGAGATGCACCATGTAACGGTGCTATATATCCAAATACCGGTACTGTTTTACTATTGGAGTTGGTTGAACTTTTTGAAAAACTGAAGAGAAATTTCAATTGGGTCCCATTAAGATCAATATATTTCATTTCATTTGACGCTACAGAGTATAATTTTGCCGGTGTGAGTGAATTAATCGAGGGGAAAGTTCGTGAGATTAGAAAAGAAACCACAGCATATATTGATCTTAGTGATGCTGTTGCTGGTGATCAGTTAGAAGTTGCTTTCAGTCCATTATTGAAATCATTATTCAAGCAATATGAAGAAGAGTATCAATACACTACGGGTTCATTGGATCAGTATAAAAACTATGCAGCATTCATGAATGAAGGTGTTCCGGTCATTGATTTTGGTTATAAAGGACTCAAGTATCCAAAATATACATGTCAAGACACTTTTGAAGAATTTCAAAACCATGGTGACAAGGATTTCTCTAAACATGCACAACTTGTTCAATTCATTTCAAAAATTGCCCTACATTTAATTGAAGATCCATTGATACCATTTGATGTTAGTGAATATGTTGAAGGATTGAATGATAGTTATAAGGATTTACAAGATTATGCTCAACACGTTGGTGTTGGTGATAAAGTGAATTTCCAATCTGTTATGGAAGGATTACTCAAGATGAAGAAAGTTGGTAAAGAACTAGAACTGTGGGCAAAGGCATGGAAGGATATAGTGGAGGAAGATGGTGGTAATGAACCTTCGTTATTATCCGTACATAGATGGAACTGGAACTCTAAATTAAATCAAGTGGAGAAACTGTTTTTAGATGACATGGGATTACCAGGAAGAAGATGGTACAGAAACTTATTTTTCGGACCACAATTTTGGAAATCTGAAGATAAAGACTTCCAATGGTGGACATTCCCCGGTATTAGAGACGCATTATTTGATAACAATTGGAAACTAGCGCAAGAACAAGTCGACCGTGTGGGGAAATCTCTAAGCGAAGGTGCTGACATATTTGTTTCTGCTTGATTTCGAATATTTATACCCTTATGACCTCTTTAATATGATTGTTTATAGAAAGGCTCTGGTGATGTAGAAAATTTGGCGTATAGGTCACGTGAGATCAGATATCCGAAATCGTAAGTTAGCAAAAAGACACAAACACAAAATTAAGTAAACGAGATATAATAATAACTTGAGATTGGGAACTCAAATTATCCATTGGACGAATAACAAAACACAAACAATGTCCTTTATCAAAGAATTCTTCTTTCCTTCAAACAAAACGGAAGACCCAACAGCTGATGATTCAACTTCCACAGCCAAAATAGATCCAATCGTGGAGGGAATATTCACTCCAAGAACGCTTTCAGTTTTCAATGGTCATGATGACCAGAAGATCTTTATCGCTGTGAAGGGCACAGTGTTTGATGTCAGTGCAGGGAGAGCATTCTATGGGCCAAGTGGTCCTTATTCGAATTTTGCAGGTCATGATGCATCAAGAGGTTTAGCATTGAATTCATTTGAAATGGGTATGTATGTTCAAAGCTTTAAAAGAACACTACTAACACTTTTATAGACAATATAAGAGAGTTCCATGAACCAATAGATACGTTGGAAGATTTAAATGCACAAGATCAAGAAGCCCTAGACGGGTGGGAAGAACATTTTCAGAAGAAATATCCTGTTGTTGGTAAACTTGTACCTGGTAATTAAAGCAAGGGGGTATTGTCCAATAGTCTGAGTACCGTTTGGTCAGGAACAATTCCTATCATTCGCTTTATAGGTGTTTTGTGATGTTAATTTATGTCTATTTATGAATCTTGCGCTGTTTTGTAGATGTATTTCATCCTGAATGCTTTAATGGTCCAATTTGAGGACATTTATAGCCAATATAACCACTACTTTGAGCCCCATGAGCTCTTAATAGGCCTCTTTAGTCCTCATCATTAACAATTTCATCAAATTAAATGCTTGAGCCTTTATACCAACGCCTTACCGACCCGAGTTTCTGGCAGATACCTATGAAAAACTCGTCAAGAAACATAATTCCATCCATTTCATCACCATTTCTTTTAAAACCAAGACACAAGCAATCAAAATGGCCCAACCAATTGCTTTAGATGACCTAACTATCAACAACAAGGAAGTGCTCCGCAAAATCAATGAAGTCGTTCTACCGACCCGTTACCCAGATGAATTCTACAAAAACGCTGTACAATCTGGTGAATTTGTTAAGCTAGCATATTATAGTGAGATTCCAGTGGGAGCAATAAAGGCCAAATTACAAGTTCCACAACATCATTCCGTGCCAACATCGGTATACATCGAGTCCATTGCCGTGCTCGAACCTTATAGAAACTTGGGGATTGGTGAAAAATTGGTTAATCATATAGTGGAACAGGCTAAGGCTTCTTTTGTTCATGAAGTTACTGCACATGTTTGGATTCGTGATGAAAAAGTTTTGGAATGGTATAAAAAATTAGGTTTTGAAGTTAAAAGTCAAGTGGAGAATTATTATAAAGAGCAAAAATTAGAGAATCCAACAGCTATTTTAATAAGTAAAAAATTTTAAACGTACTACATATGAATATGTTAATAGCAAGTTATTTAAATTATGCTAATCTAACGTACACGAGTTTGTAAGAATATGACGATCAAATGCAAATGTGATAATTTCAAAAGACTATTTTTTTTCATCATCTTCATCTTCAGTATCGGTATTGATATCTGTGAAATCACTTTCTTCCTCTTCAAATTCACTATCTTCATCATCACTATCATCAATTCTTTTAACTTTTTCACCTTTCATCTGTGCCATTGCACCTGCTAATGAATCTTCTTCTGGATCAGGAATATCATAATTAACTTCTTCTAATTTTGGTGGATCTTGAACATGCATTATCACAGGGAAATCTAAATCTTGTGTAAAATAATCTGTTGATTTGATAACAACTCTAAATTGATATTTACCTGGTTGTCCAGGTGTTGGTGAACCAATTGGGATTTTAAAAGTACCAACTTTTAATCTAGAACCATCTTTAAATTGTTCTTCTGTTAATTCTAAATTTGATAAATCTAATCTGGAAAAAAAAGCTGGAGCTTCAGAGATCTTTGTATCTTTTTGTAGGGCAACATATGCTAAATAACCACCTTTTCTTTCTACTGGGAAGAATGGTGCATATGATTTTGGTAATGATGGTTGATCTGTGACAACTTTATACGGATTTCTTAAAGTTTCCATAGTTTCTTCTTCTTTCAATTTATTTTCAGAGATTTGAACTCCACCATGATGCTTGGCAGATTTAACAATAACTTTAACAGAAATGTATGTAGTGGATTCAGGTGTGACAACACTTTCACCTGGAACTTTAAATTCAGCTTTAACCAATTTTAAGATTGGAATTTTTGTAGCAATTTTTAAAGATTCTTGTAGCTTGACATCATCAGAAATTCCCAAAGTTTGTTTAATCTCATCATTCTTCAATGTAAGCAATTTACCTAATCTAACAATCTTAGAGTCATTAACAGCTTTTGGATCAACATTTGGTAATTGTAATAATTCATTCTTGGTTGATTCTGGAACAGCTTGCACAAAATGTCTTAATGTTTCAATTGACATGTTTGTAATCTCTGTGTTTCTGAAAGAAGCAGCAAAATCAATCAATCCAGCAATCAATCTTGGTACAATAGCAACAACTTCTAATTGATCGTTTGAGATTTTTCTATTCAAATAACCTTCAAATAATTCCACAATTTCATCACTAGATTTGTTTGGGAACAATAATTTATATTCAGTAGCTTCACTTAACCATTCCAAGATTGTAGAAAGTCTAACAACACTTGATGGTTTGTGATTTAACAATTTTTCAACAAATAAATTTGCAGTTTCCACGTGGATTCCCTTCTTTGTGTAAGTCTTGGTTTTAGACCACCAGTTACTAACAATATAAGGTAATACACCACCAATCAAAATGATATATAATGCTAATAGCAATGGGGAAGATTTACCCTCAATCAAAAATTTTGGTAATGCGATACCATGAGAAGCTTGTTGTGGACCATCTGGATGACCATATTTTTCATAATTTTCTCTGGTAACTTCATCAGTCAAGGCCTTATATGCCTTGGTTAGCAAAACGAACTTCTCTTCAGATTGTTTTTTTTCATCTTCTGATAAATTTCTTTGTTTATCAGGATGGAATTTAACAGTTAATTTTCTAAAATGACTCTTGATCTCTTTTTCACTTGTACCAAACTCAACTCCTAGTAATTCATATGGGTCAAAGGCACTGATCTGTGCCTTGACCTCTGTGACACTGATATGGTACACCAATGCGGCGATCGATGCCCATCCTAACAATAAGAATAAGTTTCTCTTTGTAAATATCTTGGATTTGGTTTTACTCTGTCTAAATTTCTTGATCTTTGGATCTAGCTTTTCATATTCAATCTCACCAACAGCCTTCACCTCTTTTTCACCATTCAAGGCATTGTACGCAGACTGTATCGTGAATGGGACAAGCGTCACAGCTAGCACAGACAACGTGTAGACTGGCCATGTTTGAGCATGCTCATCATATGAATAACGGGAATCCATTGTTCGTATAGGCTTGGATTTCAATCAAAGTAGAAGACACCCAGCTTTGTATCTAGATCAGCTTGCTCTTGAATATAAAGAATTCCACAACAACAAATTGGCAATGGTTTTGTTGATAAACTTCACTGTTTGTTTCTTGATGGTTTGTCAATTTCAGAACACGTCGAAAGAAAATAACAGATTACGTAATATTCAAATTGACACTTTTTTTTGACAGATTGTTGATATTTTTTTTTTTGTTTTTGTCCATATACAAAAACACTTTGAGATTTTGTGTGATTTTGACTGAACAATAGATCAAACAAAGAAAAAGATCAAGATGAGTTTCAGAGGCAGAGGCTCGGGATTCCGTGGTGGCAGAGGTGGCTATGCTAGAAGCAGTGGAGCCTTTGGCGGAGGCGATGGTATGGAAGTGGAAGGTGCTAGAAACAACAATGGGTTCGGATCGAGAATCACAGGACCTGGTGAACAATTGAACCAATTGGCAAATCAGACGGCGTTGCAAAATGCCACTCCAGTGGAGGTTAGAGGGTGGCAGGGGGCCACGAAGGATGAACTGGTGGCTTTCCTATCGAGGAAGACACGTATAGTTTTGATGAATTCACAAGTAGAAGGTGATGTTGTGAAAGGTTATGTCAAGACTTCTCGAGATGCCGAGGAGTTGAAGAAATGGAGTGGTGTTAGATTTGCTGGTAGTCCCTTGAAAATTGAACTGCCATCTGCTGGCCAATCAAGTAATGCAATGACGTTGCTGAAGGGATTTTTACACAGACGTTATAATGCTGATGCTAAATTACTAGACTTGACGAATATAGCAAGCGATGCTGATTTACAACAAAATGGGGCATTCAGTTCATTATCTGTACAATCCAAAATGTTCCCAGCATTGATGAAATTAGCTTCTTTGGAAAAATTCGATGTGGAGAGTGTAAATTTATCAGAAAATTCATTAGATGATATAGCTGGAATAACTACATTAGCACAAACATATCCAAATTTGAAAAATTTGGCATTAACAAATAACAAGATTACCAAACTGAGATCTTTTGAAGCATGGAAGAATAGATTTAAATTCTTAAGAGAATTAATTCTTGTCAATAATCCAATCACCACAGATCCATTATATAAATCCACAATGTCCAAGATATTCCCAAGATTGGTCATATTAGATGGTGTTGTCATTAGAGATGAAGCAAAACTTTCATTAATCTACCAACTACCTGTCCCTAAAAAACAATTCTTCTTTGAAGATCCAGAAATTCAAACATTATCCACACAATTTATTTCCAATTTCTTAAAATTTTGGGACCAAGATCGTTCACAATTATTACAACTTTATTCACCACAATCACAATTCTCTATTTCTGTGGACTCAAGTGTCCCTAATGATTCAAATGCAAACCAAATATCCTTTGGATATTATATTCCAGTTTCAAGAAATCTTTCAAGGGTATCATCAGAACGTACCCGTCAACAAAGATTAGGTACTGGTCCAGAACAAATTTATAAATTATTCCAAAATGTCCCCAAGACAAAGCATTCACTACAAGAGCAACCAACGAATTATTCGATGGAAGCATGGAGATTTTCACAAGTAAATGGATTTATAATATCATTACATGGTGAATATGAAGAAATTGCTCCACCAGAGGTGGATGCCAATAACTCATCTGGTCCACGTAATTCAAGACGTGGTGCTATTAGTAGTGGGTCTTCTAATCGTCTGACAAAGAAGTCATTTGATAGAGAATTTGTCATTGTGCCTGCCAATGGATCATTAATTATTGCTAGTGATTTGTTAAGTGTTAGACCATGGGCAAATAATGAATCATTTGTTGAATCTGTGGTACCATCTGTCTCTGCAAATGCTCCACCACAACCACCATCAACTGCACCATCTTCACAAGGTTCAGTACCACCATCATCACAAGGCTCACAAGTTCCACCGGAGTTGACACATTTAAATCCAACACAACAAGAATTTGTCATGAAAGTTATTCAAGAGACCAAATTAAATTTACATTTCAGTTTATTATTAAGTGAACAGAGTAATTGGAATTATGATGTTGCCATCAATGGGTTTAAACAATCACACTCGCAAGGTCAAATTCCACAAGAGGCATTTCTATAAGATGGTACGTATATCTGTATATATATAAAATTTTGACTACGCATGCAGTAATTGAACATTGTAGTAACGGATTGTAAATTAATAATTATTGATTCTATAATGTATCTGGTATCTATAAAAAAACCCCCCTTTTTCGATCAGTCTATTGATTTTGTTCACTATCACTTGAACTTTGATGAATATCTTTTTGTCCTTCATCCTCTAATTTAGTTAAATTTGCAGTTTCTTGACGTTGTTTAGAAATCATTGCTGCGTATCCATAACTAGATTTTAATCTTAATGCAGGCCCCCATTTTTCAAAAATCCATGGAACAGGAACCATTGCCAATGCTATAAATGCAAATAATGATGATGCCCAATCAACACCTAATTTTTGATACATTTGCACAGTAAATAATGGGAAAACAGATGCAAGAATATAACGGAACAAGTTATTTGCAGCAAGAGCAGAAGCAAGTGATAATGGTGGATAAGACATTGAGAAATAAAGCACCACGGTGAAGAAAATTAAGATTAAACCAAATCCAAAAAGTACACCAGAGATGATTGGACAAATCCAATGAACATGTTCTTGAGCAGACCAACCTAACCAAAATAATGATGGTGGTAAAGCTATAGCACCAACTTTACAAATGATTAATCTTGTCTCTGGTGCATCAATTACCAAATTGTTTTGTTCATCACGTTTACCACGAGTACCGTCTGAATTTTTTTTAAAAAATTTATAACGATCCATTATAACATAAAAAATGGTACCTAAAACTAAACCAACACCAACACCTAAAAATGCTAAACCGGAAATACCCAATGACATTTTATAACCTTGTCTAAAAATAATTGGATAAGCTTCAAAAAATCCGAATAAAACGGCAAAGACAAATGCAATATAAATTGAGAAAACCATAACAATTGGTTCCACAAATAACATTTTAACAGGGGTCATTAAAGTAACGAAAAAGATAAATTTTAAAAATTCACCTAATGAAGTTTTAGGTTTTTGTAATTTTAAACCACGTTTATGTGCACGATTTTTCAAAATAACAGGTTTATAAGTCTCTGGACATAACAGAACAGGAGCTAAAATTGCACCTGCAAACATTAAATTAACCCACATTGTCCATTTCCAACCTTTTTTCTCAGCAACAAATCCACCAATAACTGGACCAAGAACAGGACCCATAAATGGAGCAAGACAAAACCCAGCCATAGCAAGACCCATCATTTCAAAATCCCAAATATCAGCAATAGTACCACCTGCAACGGCCATTGCTGGTGATGCAAAGAACCCAGCAAAGAATCTCAATACTAAAATTTCTCTCATATGGGAACTTAATCCAACACCCATGGTGAAAAGCATAGAAATTGGTAATGAACTGATATAAACAATTCTTCTACCAAACAATTCAGAAGCTGGAGCTGCAAGAGCAGGACCAAATGCTAATCCAATCAAATAAAAAGTTAATCCAGAAATGGCTAATTCCTGTGAAGAATGCATCTTTAGCATTAAATCAGGTACACCACAAACATAAAGTGAAGAACCAAATGAAACTTCAAGACAAATCATAGCTGTTGACATTGTAATGAACCATTTTCTCCAACTGGACCAATTTTTAGGATTTTCAGGATCTTGTGGACTATCCCAATCTAAAGTTGCAGGGTCAATTTCCGATTCATCTTGTTGAACTTGTTGTTCTTTATTATGTACAGAATTAGCTAAAGAGCGTCTTGATAATGTTCTTTGTAATGCCATATGATAATCTTCAGATTCTGTTCTTGTTGGATCACGATGTTCAGAAGTTGGTGGTCCATATGGACCATCTATGAATGAGTGATGGGAATTGACGGAATCAGATTTAGTCATTGGTGCAGTGGCTGTTTGAGCCTCGGTATGTTGTGGTATGTATGGTTCTTCTTTTAGATCAGCCGATGATGAAGAATGCTGTTTCTTCAACGTTGATACACTCGAGCGTCTTGTCGTGTCCAATTGAGGTTCATCTTCGACATCGCTATGTTCAGGAGTCTCCAGGGCACTTTCATAGTCTGTTGTGGTCACTGTGGTGAGATTTGTTGACGAAGCGATGGACTGAGAGGAGCCATATGTCTTCTGCTGGCCATTCTGTTGGCTGGCCAGCCTTAGCGCATCCTCTTCCTCTTTTGACGGTGATAGTATCCCCATTTTGCAGTGTAATTGACGTTATCCTGGAATGTCCTTTGAAGCTCAAAAGTGACAGTTTGTTTCCCTTTTATAAAAAAAAATGTTGATCTTTTAAGCCTCGGTTGAAAAAAAACAAACAAAAAGAAAACAAAACAGGCTGCTTATGTAATGATCTACAATAACCTCTACAACTACGTCTGTTGTACCGTTTTACTCTTCTGTTGAGCTATGAATGTTAAAGTGTAGTTCTATTATATTGATCCATTACGTCACCCAAATAATCGCTATCCTTCTTTAATCTATTGTATTATCCCATATAAGATATAATCATACTCAGCCATCTCATCTCTGACTAAGACGTGAAAATAAAATATATTCGCTCTGACACATTGAACATTAATTCTACTCAACTACACCAAAAGATCCATTCTCAATTCGGGTTATAAACTGCACAACATGGTTTCTTTGGGCAGTGTCATCTACACGGCTGTCAAGCCCATCTTCAAGATCTATTTTATTGTGTTTATAGGATTTCTGTTGGGGAGAAGAAACGTTTTAACGGTCCAAGCAGCTAGAACCATTAGTGATATCGTTGTATCTACATTGTTACCGAGTCTAGTCTTCAACAAGATCATCTCAAACATACAGAGCTCTGATATCAAGCAGATTGGGATCGTGGTGTTCATTGCTGTGATTTTATTTGCTCTCGGTGCTTTATTTGCCATTATAAGTCATATCATCACCAGAGGACCTCGTTATTGGAGAGGTGGTTGTTTAATGGTGGGGCTTTGTCCTAATATCAGTGATTTACCTATCGCTTACATGTCCACTTTCGCTGGTGGGCTTGTGTTTTCAGAGAAGGAAGGTGATAAGGGAATTGCCTATATTTGTATCTTTACAGCTGTACAGATCTTTATGCAATTTAATCTTGGTTGTTTTAAATTAATCGGATGGGATGTGGATCAACAACTTAAACAAAGAGACTTGGAGTCTAGGGCAAAGGCTAAAGAGGAAGAACGTGTACAGGATGCTGCTTCATTCTCTTCATCTCGTGAGTCATATGATCAAG
>JAKTWT010000142.1:0-52849 GCA_030582155.1 Hansenula lynferdii | reverse complement strand
ATTCGTTACTAATGGCATAAACTGAAGCAGCAGTACCAGTGGCCAAGATACCAGTCTTGGATAAAACAGAGTTACCTGGTAAAGCATCAATGATTGAAGTGGCTTTAGCTTTTGGTTCTGGAGTTTGAGTTGATAAACAACGAACACCAATTCTAATAATTGTTAGTATTGATTATCTTTCCGTTGATGGAATATGACACGTTAAAATATCATGATCTTTTCACTCCACCAATACCCATTTTTCAAAACTTACGGTGCAGAACGTAAAGCAAAAGAAGCTGGACGAATAGCTATAGCCATATTGTTAGTCTCTGATCTCAATTGAATAAATCTTTCCAAATTGTTGAATAATTAACAATCACACCCAGCTTTCCCATAACCATTGGAGAAAAAGCTTCCCTGACAGCCCAATGGATTGTAATTTATCAACAACAACTATAATCGAACATACCTCTTTGAGACAATTGACGTAAACTCATTGTATAAGGGAAATATAAGTCACAATACACCAATCTTAATTGATAAATATCAATTCTACAAGGGGTCATTTTGACCTTTTTTCCTCGATTTTCTCAAATTTGTTTTTAAACATTTCGATTCGTTGGAAATTTACCCGGGAAGATCCTTGACTTCCCAATTCGGAAGTAAAAGTGTGCGGTGTTTATTCTAAAGACTATACTAATATTTGTCTTGATGGTTTCCAAATTTGTAGAGTGTTATCATTGGATACAGAACTAATCATTGTAGGATCATGTGGATTCCAAGAGATGTCATTCACACCGAGCATATGACCACCATGGGTGAATACTAGTTGATCATTCTCTCTATGACTTAAATCCCAAAGTTTCACCAAATTATCATCAATCCCTGCAGTAGCCAAGATGTTTGGTTTATTCGGGTTGAATGTCAATGTGGATATGGATCCCTCGTGTCCATTGATTTGGAAAATTGGTGTTTCAAATTGTCTAATATCCCAAATATTAATTAAACCTTGAGAATCTGCAGTTGCTAGGCAAAATTCATTTTGTACATTAAATGACAAACCATTTATACCATCATTATGATGTTGTTTATCACTAGTTTTCACTTGTTCATTTGTTCTTGTATCGTATAGCTTTATCACGTTATCTTCACCAACAGCTCCAAATATAGAATCATGTCTTGAGATCCATGAAACATCATTTGTTCCCCTTGAATCTGTATTATAAGTATATAAAGGTTGATCCATGATTTTAGATTCTCTTGAGAATTTGGTAATATCCCATAATTTCGTTGTACCATCCATTGAACATGTTAATAATTGACCTTCATTAAAATTATTCCAACTTAATCCAAATCCTTCCTTTTTATGTGAACTTAATTTTATATCAAATTTAAAATCATCTGATGGTTGTGATGGATGCTTAGTCTTGTCGAATATGAAAACTTCACCAATATTATTAATAGTGGCTATCAAATCAGGTTTTTGAGGCATATATCTAGCTCTATTTATATCACCCTGGTGTAAAATTTTTTGATTATAATTAAATTTACCAGATATTGGATTTGAACTTATAAATTCTTCTAAATCAGGTTCATATTTGTTTATATCCACTTCCTCCAATTCAGATTTAACCGTTATATGACCCAATTGTAAATATTCTTCTCTTTGACCAGATGTAAATGTCCCCGTGAGTAATCTATACTCAAATTTCTTGTCTTGTATACTGATCAAATTGTTAGTCCAACTCCTAACCTTTGGGGAAGATAATTACTCACTTTTCCACGTCTGGGAAGAACTGTGTGGTTAAAGAAGGCCATATCGAGTTCACAGTGTTCAAGTAGTCGTACAATTCCACAGCATTACTCTTCCAAGATCTATAATCTGTGAATCGGTCAGTATCATATCCTCTGTTTTCTCCATAATTACTCACTCTCCTGGGTCTCCAAACTTATAGCAGACTCCTCTACTACTTGCTCTGGCTCTCTTGCCTGGTCAACCTCTATAACGTCAGCCATTGTCTCGTTCCCTAATCTCTTTAAAGCTCATCTCATAATCAACTACAAACGCGTTTATAACATCATGAGAAATTCGCGACTTTTTACTACATTTGCGTAAATTCTCATTCAGAGTTTGTCAGAAGTCAACAGCTTTAACTAAAGCCCACTCAGAAGCTTTCGGATCTGTACTCAACCTCTGAGTCGTCTATAGGAGTGATAAGCTGGTCTTGAATTCAGTTTGCGATATTTCTTTTGTTATCCCATTCAAGAAGCATTGCGTAAAAGAGTGTGTAATTGATGATTGTTCATTGATTCATTGACATTCTTGAAATATGTACATGTGTTGTCTCTATGGTAATAGATCTGAAATTATGGTCTTATTACACGGAGTATAAATTCACAATATTGATGGTTTCAATTGTAATTGTAGTTTGAGTGGATTCGACATTACTACAAATATTTACATAATATTAGAAGTTAGACTGAAATTATCTATGGTACTTAAAGACGTGTGAATTCAAAAATTATATATATACCGGCCATTTCTGCAATTTTGAATAAAACAGCTATAGGGTCATGGAAAGGCTAGCGCAGTAAATCCCAGCTATCATATTATTATACATAGTCATTAATGTTGATTGAGAGGTAAAATGATAGGTGATATATTGAAACCAGCTCTACATCCTGAGGTTCCCCTGTCTTGTCTTTTTAGCAAGAAATTATTATATCTTTAAAAATCTTACATCTCCAGAGTCCATAACACCTGAATTAATGTGATCATCGTGGTTTTTGCAGTTTACTGAGCAAGGTATTTCATGCTTGACACATCTGCATCTGCTGTCGCATTTCGTTTGACGCACTTGCACGGTTGGTGAGAATTCTATTTCTGATATGTTTCACTTCTTACCAACTATCTAATAGTTAATTTACAACTTGGCTATGAATTTTGAATCTCTACTAATAATATGGATTCATATTTTCTGTTCCATACGCTCCAGCTCTTGGATATTTGATGATCAAAATTTTGAATAGGTCAGTACAGGATTTGGTAAAACTTTCACTATACTCGGTACTTGGGCTATCGTAAGGAATTAACTGCCATTAAACAAGCATTCATATAGATCTTTTGATTCGATTCTGAAATGATGAATTGGATAAAGTTTATCAATTAATATGTATGCCCATTTTTAAAGTTCATTAAGTGTAGTCTATATTTGCTATTAAACATAATTACAATCCCGCGATATCTGGAATTTTAATATTTAAAGGAGTTGATTCCCACAATTCTCCCTGTTTACTCAACGTTTGAACCACTTAATGGATTTAAAATTGTAAATGGTTTATTCAAATTCAGATTATATTTTTGGAGATTTAGCAAGACTTGCAAGGTGAATTACTGCTAACTCCCGTTATACTGATGATTTTTGAATGCATAGCTCAATTATATGGATTCATAGAAATTTCCATAGATCAAGCATTCATATAGAAGTTTATTGAGTCTGAAATGATGATTTGAAGTTTATCAATTAATATGAACTGCACGTTTTTTGTACTTACAAGACGTAGTCTACCAAATTATTATAAAACATAAACATAAAATTAATATCAACTAAAGACGAAAATCATTTAATTTTTAAGCTGACCATTCTTTAAATTGGTTAATCAAACCCTTTGTAGATTGATCATGAGTTTCAACTGGTTTTTTATCATCTAATTCTTTACCGATAACTTTAGCTAAAACTTTACCTAATTCAACACCCCATTGATCAAATGAATTAATATTCCAAACAGCACCTTCAACAAAAGTTAAATGTTCATAATAAGCAATTAATGAACCTAAAGCAGCTGGTGTAATTTTTTGTGCCAAGATTGAAGTTGTTGGTCTATTACCTGAAAAGATTTTATGAGGAACTAAACCACCAGTTGCACCTTCAGCTTTAACTTGTTCTTCAGATTTACCAGTCAACAAAGCTTCAGCTTGAGCAAAATAATTTGAAGCTAACATACGTTGATGTAAGTTTTCTTGAATTGGATTATGAGATTGAGCAGCTAAGATAAAATCTGATGGAATAACTTTAGTACCTTGATGAACCAATTGGAAAAAGGAATGTTGAGCATTTGTAGCTGGTTCACCAAATAAAATTGAACCAGTTGAATAATTTGTAAATGAATTACCTCTTGTAACTGATTTACCATTTGATTCCATTGATAATTGTTGTAAATAAGCTGGGAATCTATGTAAGTATTGATCAAATGGTGCAACCAAATGAGTTTGAGCATCAAAGAAATTGTTATACCAAACAGATAATAACCCACCAATAACTGGAATGTTATCTTGTAATGGAGTGTTAATGAAATGTTGATCAACAGCTTCAGCACCTTTTAAAAATGCTTCAAAATTGTCATAACCAATGTATAGGGCAACAGAAGTACCAATTGCAGACCAAACAGAATAACGACCACCAACCCAATTTTCAAAACCAAACATATTTTTAGTATCAATACCAAATTTACCAACTTCTTCAGCATTTGTAGATAAGGCAACGAAATGTTTAGCAATAGCTGATTCATCCTTGGCTTTCTCTAAGAACCAAGATTTAGCAGAGTTGGCATTTGTAATTGTTTCAGCAGTGGTGAATGTTTTGGAAGCAATTAAGAATAAAGTAGTTTCTGGATCAACTTGATTTAAAGTTTCAGCAATATGAGTACCATCAATATTTGAAACAAAATAAGCCTTTAAATCTGGTGAAGCATAATGTTTTAAAGCTTCAGTAACCATAACTGGACCTAAATCTGACCCACCAATACCAATGTTTACAATATCAGTGATTTTTTTACCGGTATAACCTTTCCATTCACCAGAACGAACTTGATTTGAAAATTCCTTGATATGTTGTAAAACAGCATCAACTTCTGGTGCAACGTTTTCACCATCAACATACATTGGTTTATTAGCTCTATTTCTTAGGGCAACATGGAAAACTGCACGATCTTCTGTTGAATTGATATGTTCACCTTTGAATAAATTGGATCTTAATTCTTCAACACCGGCTTCTTTAGCCAATTCAATTAATTTGGCAAAGATTTCATCGTTAAAGATATTCTTGGAGAAATCAAAAAGGATCTTGGAACCATCATAATTTTGGAATTCCTTGGAGTATTTTTCAAATCTTTTTGGATCAGATTTAAATTCATCAACAATTTTCAAATCTTTACCTTCATTGTTGAAAAGTTGTTGTAAAGCCTTGTAGGCTGGTAATTCAGAGGTCAAGTTGAAGTTACTGAAAGAGTTTGTAGCCATTGTGATAGTTATCGATCAATAAGTGGTCAATTGAGTTGTTGGTGGAAAGTTGTTGGTTAAGGATAAAGTGGAAGTTTGTTTTGAAGGTGAAGTTAGCAAAGTCAGTTGATGGGCGCTTAGTCAGCAGGATCACCAGACGGAAGACTGTTATGCAGGCGGGCGCCCCTGCCTAGCCCCAGGCTGGTCTCTGCCTGGTCTCTGCCTGGAGTCCGCCTAGAGTCTGCCTAGAGTCTGCCCAGCTCCGGTAATTTGTTAGCCGCTGGGGTTTTACGGGCACTGCCAAAACCCACAGTGTCTTTAAACTCATACATTCATAAACAATTAAACAATTTACACATCTCTGCTCAGCTCATCCATGCTCTTCATGCTGTCACCCACCAGTGTCAGTTTCTCATTCACACGGTCAACACTCTGCGCAACGCTGTTGAAATAGCCCTTGTTGTAGATCTTGTCCCTGATGGCCTCGATATTGGAGCTATCCCAGATCTCTTGATGGTCGAAATTCGTATCAACAATCTTCTCACTCGCTTTGATCGTCGACAACAGCTCCAGCTGTGCCCTCTTGAGCTCCTCTATCGCCCTCCCGTGCTGCACGTTGAAGAACGAGTCCTGGTCCATCACCGTCTGCTCGCTCATCCTCTTCACGTCGTCCAACACGTCAATCTGTGTCCACAGCTTGTCCTGGTAGTCCACGTTCGGTCTCGCTGAGGGCACCCTGTCGTTCACTCTGTTCTGCAAAGCTCTGCTCTGCACTCTCTCATCACCCTTCTCTTCACCACGATACAAATAGCTCTCTGCGTTCGTCGACTGTGGTTCCACAGTGTTGGTCCTCGTGTTGGTGTACTCGCTCTCCTGGCTCTCCTCGTCCTCCCCGGGCTCCACATGGATTGTGGGTATCTCGAAGGGCTCGTACTTGACCACGCTCTTGTTGCTTGCCCGGCTGGCTTTCCTGTTGAGCTCTGCCATTTTGTGCTGTTAGTTATAGTTTATTAGTCTTGATGTTGATGTTGATGTTTATTTCTCATTTGTTTTCCATTCGCGAATAAATCCAATATCAAATATCAAATATCAACATCAATCTCACTTCAACTTCTCCAACAAAGGCCACCTGCGATGCTATGGCCCCAGCTATCCACATCACAGACGACCAGGGCGTGACAGTGCCAGCACAGGCATCCAGGAGACGAAGCTCATTCACCTCAATCCAACCATGGAGGAAACTACTATACATCAAACAACCATATCCAGATAACTATACAGATCCATCATTCTTATCTCAACTGAAAAGAAATACAACGGTACAGAAACACTCCTATTGGAAACTCGTGCGAGATTTCTCACTGATATCAATACATTTAACATGTCTTGCCATTGTACATATTGTGTTTTTCGGATTATATAACTTCCATTGGAATCCCATAATACCAACATCATTAGGTTCAATAATTTCCATCTTTTGTTTCACAATTTATAACAATTCCCAGATGCAATTAAACTATTGGAAATCATCTATATTGATTTTTTTCTCCATATTGACACTTTCTCCAGTGCTTAAATCATTAAGTGAATCAACATCATCAGATTCTATTTGGTCATTATCAATATGGTTATGTATTTTAAATCTATTAACAACAGATTATCATTTTAATATTGATGAAAAATTTAAACCTGTGTTATCCATGAATATCTTGATTGCAAATGCAATTGTATTAGCTTCAAGATTAGAAAGTACAGGTTCAGTCTTCTGTTTTATATTATTTGCTTTCCAAATTCATGGTATGTTCCCATTTTTCGATATTTGGTTAAGAAAAAATTTTATAGCTTACCATTATTTATTATTGATAATTTTAAGTCTAATTGTTTGTGGATTTATATTCATAATGAGTGGGACCTTAACATTATTAGTTTGGATAATGTTAAATTTTACATTAATGATGATTTGTCCCATTTATTTCTTACAACTACAAAAATATAAAAATGAATTACAAGGTCCATGGGATCCAGCAAAACCAATCATTTAAAAATAGAAATACATGTACATTATTTTATTATGGACTGAAAGCACCTGCTGCAAGTACTAAATTACCTCTTGTAAAATGAACTTTATAAACAGGTGTTTTCTTTGTGAAAAATGAAGCTAAATGATCAACACTTGGTACAATCTCTTTACGACGTCTAGCCTCGTCTAATTTCTCCTTATTACTAACATTAATAGATGTTGTGGAATCACCACTTGATGAAGGGAAAGGTTCAGGTATTGGACCTGATTCATTTGTACCTCTTTTAATATCCCAAACTCTAACAGAATTATCAGCACCACCACTAATCAATATAGAACCTTCCTTGGAGAAAGCTAATGAATAAATTGAAGTTCTACCATGACCTCTCATGGATTTTAATCTTCTACCTGATCCAATATCCCAAATATTAATTATTGAATCTTCACCTGCACTTGCTAACCATCTACCATCAGGTGAAACAGCCATTGTATTTACTGGACCTGTATGTCCATTGAAAATTCTTACAGAATTCCCCTTTGATATATCCCACATACGACATGTTTTATCACTTGAACCTGTAAATACATATGTTGAATTTGGATGAAATTCCACTGTATCAACATCATTTAAATGTCCTGCAAAGATCCTTAATGGATAAATATGATCACAACTCCATAATCTTGCAGTTTGATCATGTGATGCAGTGGCAAAATAATGTCCTAATGGTGAAAATTTAACATCCCAAACTGGATGATTATGTCCTTTATAACTAACCAAGGGGGTATATGTATCTAATGACCAAAGTCTTGTGGTACGATCTTCTGATGATGATAATAAATATCTATTATCTGGACTAAATGAAAGTCCATATATTGATCCACTATGTCCAATTAGTTTTCTTGTATTTTCTTCAGAATCTTTATCATTTTTCAAAACAGATCTTAATGGTGATCCATCTAATGACCAAAGTTTAATATAACTATCTTGAAATCCTCCTGCAACTAATGTAGAATCTTCATTAAATTGTAATGTGGTTAAATCATTATTTGTGTTATGAAATGTATACATACAAACACTTGGTGCAGTGGCTTGTATACTATCCAATTTAATCTTATCTCTTGATTCTTTAACTGCAATAATTTCTCTTTTCAAATCTAATGCAGTTTTTTGTGGTAATGGTAATGTTTCTCTTAATGGTGAATCATCACTTTCTTTTTTAATTTTTTCAAATTCCTCCACTAATGTATCTTCAGTTTTACCTTCTTTATCATCTCTTCTTTTCAATTCAACTTCAACTTCTTTTGTATATTCTGGATCCATTGGTAATTGACCTAATTTAACAGGTTGACTATTGAATTTATCAACTTCATCTGTTGATCCAACAACACCTTTAATACCATCATCTAATGCACCTTCACCAATCTCTGTATCAACTCTTCCAGTTATGATTTTTGGTTGAACATATCTATTAATAAAACTAATCATTATTGAACCACCAAGTGCTTCATTTTCATGTAGAAAATATAACAATAAATTTAATGATGTTCTTGAAACGTGTAATACATATGTATTTTCTTTGAATGATTTAGCCAATTCATTCTCTTTTAAATGTTCCAATGATCCAATCCCTGCTAATTTACTAATCTCTGTCCCATGTAAAATTTCATGATCTTGTGAAAATTTATCGAAAAATCTTCTAGCTTCCACTTTAGCATTTTTTTCAATCAAATCAAGAAAACAATGTACAAAAATTGGATATAAAACTCTATAAAGTTCTGGTCTATAAATATCAAGTGAACTTTCAACCCAAATTCTCAACATTGAATAACCACGTTCATGAATCTCTGGATCAAATCTTTCCACTGAAGATTGTGGTCTATCATTTATACCAGTCTTTATAGGTACATTGGCATTATTTGGTAATCCATTTGCTCCAGTGGTATTATTACCTTGTAAAGGTGGTGTAGGGGTATGTGAACTTTCAACACGTAACATAGCTTCAGTCTTATGATAACCTTTCTTATTTAAATATTCAAGCACAATTCTGTTTAAATCCGCTGGAGAGAATTGAGGATTAGCCTTTTTTTGTTGTTGAGCTGCTTGTTGTTGTTGATTTTGAACTTGTTGTTGTGGTGCTTGTTGAGGTTGTGCAACATGACTTTGAGCTGATGTAGTTGCATGATTCCCCTGTGATGATTGTTGAGCCCCTGGTCGTACGCTATTCGCAGGTATCTGTGTGGAAGGTTTGGAAGTACCAGCTTCTTGTTTGATTTGAGGATTTTGTGACATATTGTGTTCAGATTATACGCCAAAATAATGTGTTTATGATCGAAATAATTAGGATGTTCTTTATAAGTATTATGTGCAAAAGGTTGTAATTGAGCAGTTAGTGGTTTGAAGATTGATGAGCCTCTCAACTATGACAATGAACTAAAGATGAACTGTGCTGTTATTTGACAAGTTGAAGTTTCTAGAATTGTTTCAATAATGAACTCGAGGTTTTTATTTCAACGAACAATCACTAAAAAATTCGCGAATAATATTATACTTACAGGATTTTGGAGTAGATTTATTTCCATTTAAATGATCAGTTGGAATCAGGGAAAATATAAAAAGAACAGAGTATCTCGACTGATATTATATTCAAATTGATCAAAACACTCAATATACCTTAAAATAGTTCAAAAACAGCAAAAAATTTTGAAGATTCCAAATTAGCAAAAAAAGGTCGTACCCGGATTCGAACCGGGGTTATCCGGATCAAAACCGAAGGTGATAACCACTACACTATACAACCAGAACTTGAAACTCAAAAATGGGTTGTTTTCATGACTGTAAGTTTTGCTGACTAAATGCTTAGTCATAACAATAATATTTTATCAATTTATTTTTAATTAAAGATGAATAATGTGATACTTTATTTCTAGGATAGGCATAATAGATCATCAGAAATGTGGAGAAATTGATTTTAGTTACAATTTCAAGGTTTTTTACATAAAAAAAATTTTCAAGTATAAATTAAAGACCAAGTTTTTTCGTATCAAAATTAAATTTGAATAATTTGAAATATTCAAATTTTCAAAACTTCGATTATGGCTCTCTCAAAGGTACCATTGGTGAGAGAAAATTGAATAGTATATATAATTATTTTTTCAAGTTCAATTCTCGTAGAATGGCTCCTCAAATGGATGTTCAAGTTTAATCCCGGTGAAAGTAGCTTCACCAAGGATGTAAAGGCTTATAAAAAACACCATCTTTCACATACTTTAACGGAGCAGTGCTAAATCTACATTGAGGTATTTTTAGTTAATAAATTTTACTCCTTTTGATAGAGAAATTCTATCCCTTTTGACGTGTTTAATCGTCCGATGTAGTAGGCGTATCCGCTAGTTTCAGAAATTTTGCAAGGCAAGGACAACAGCTCATCATATGTATGTTATTATCAATTATGTAATAGTTGATCTAAGATTCCATTATCTTAAATACTTATATTCTCGATAGCTATATTCAAAAGGCAATATTACGAGCTCGAGCTATAATTCCCAATACTCTCGGAGCTTCTCGGATTTAAAAAAATTGGTGAGTCCATTTTGTTTGCATATACAAATCGTTATATTGTATAACGTTTGGCTATAGAAATCCATGAAGAGTCTTCATTAATATCGGATATGACCATAGAGATATAGCTAGCGTGTTTAAAGTAAGCTAGTACAAAAATTAGTCCTATCATGATAAAGAAGCTTATATATTTGCACGTTTTACAAGTACGTCTGGATTAATAAGATAGCCCATAATGATCAATTGAGATAATTCAATCAAATTATATATGTACATCTGAATTTCAATATAAGTCCATTTATTATAATAAAGACGGTTGAAGAACCATTTTTCAATATAACTAAACAAATTATTAGGTATGCAACTTCATAGATGACGTTATAGACATTATTTTAAAGATCTTTTTGTTCCCAAGGGATGTAATAGTTTATTGTGGACAAAAAAAAGGGGATAAATGAAGTGAAAAAAGATTTGAAACACACAGGCACACAAAACAAAAACAAAATACAAAGGGAATGGAGCTGATATATATGAATGAAAAAAAATACGCTTCTAGATGAGGAGGATTGGTTATGTTTGATCCTGTATTAGTATGATTGAATTTTGTCCTTTGATTATGAAATACGGAGCTCCACTAATTAACATATTGCAATATTTGTTGAGTCAAATTGTATAATTCAACTTTTGAATCATCATATTGATCTTGACTGTTCATAAAGTTGTTATTTTGTGAAGCTGAAATGTTAGCATCTGCTAATTTCTTAATGGCATCAATCAATTCATTATTGTTTTTAATTAACTCAACAATTTCATTGTTACCACTTTCCAACAATTGTAAAATGGTCCATAGGGCAATGTGTTCAAAAGTTGGATTTTCAGAGTTCAAGAATCTAATCAAAAAACCTAAAATACCATTCTCTGGAACTTTCCAACTTGAGATAATTTGTTTATAGTCATTAATTCTTGAACACAAGTTGGCTAAAGCAGCTGCAGCATTACCACAAACTTCACCATTTTGAGAATATGTTAAAGGTATCAAAACATCAACTAGCCCTAATTCCAACAATTTAATCTTTAAATCATCAGCAAGTGCCAAGATGGCAAAACATGCAGAAATTTCACTTTGTACACTAACTGGTGTATTCAGAACTAGTTCTTTACATTTTAAAACTGCATTAGCATCTAATAATGCCAATCTATTTCTTTCGGAACTAGCAGCCAAATTTCTTAAAGTGGAAACAGCATGACATTGAATTTCTTCTGAATCATTGTAATCTAATAATGCAACTAAAGGTTTCAAGAAGCCAGCATCAATGATCAAACCTTCATTTAATGGATGTATAGAGATGTTTCTGATACAGGCAACAGCAGCTAGTACCAGTGGTTGATGTGATGATTGTAACAGAGTGACTAAATGTGGTAAACCACCAGCTCTGACAATTTCTAATTGATATCCAGCATCTGAAGCCAAGTTTCTTAGTGCTAAAGTTGCTTGACATTGAACTCTTGGACTTGTAGAATCCATTAGTTGTACCAATTGTGTAACTAATCTTGGTTCAGTTTGTGATAATTTTTTTCTATTGGCTTCATCAACTGCAATGTTTGATAAAGCTGTGGTACAGTAATATTGAACATCTGCATCTTGTGATAATAACAATGAAACAAGCACAGGTACTGCGCCAGCATTGACTAGTTCTTGTCTATTTTCATTTGAGTGTGTCATGTTCAATAGGGCACCTGTGGCATTTCTTTGAACTCTTAAATCTTTTGACTTGGCTAGTTTTGTTAATGGAACTAATGCACCTGATCTAGCAATTTTGGCCTTGTTGTCATCTTGTGTGGCTAAATTGGTTATACATCCAACAGCATTACATTGAACTTCAATATTACTGCTCAACATTTGACGAATTAAAGGTTCTAGTCCGCCCATGTCGACAATCAAAATCTTGTTATCATTATTGACAGCCAAATTTCCTAATGCTGCACATGCTGCTCTTTGCACTTCAGGATCTGAACTTTGTAATAAAATCAATATTGGTTCTAAAACTTCTCTATCAACAGGTCTGACATCCTTTTCAGTGATTTCAGCAAAAGCCAAAGCTGCACTTCTTTGTAAATCTATATTGTCAGAGTAAACCAATGTACTCAATGCTCTTAATGGACCATGACTGAAGAAATCAACATCTTGTCTCTATAATGAATTGTTAGTTTCCTGTAAATGATCACAAGGAGAAGAAAAACATACGTTTTCAAGATATTCTAGTAATGCTGAGATTGCTTCACGCTCATTTTCAGCTAATAATGGCGGATATGCATCGCTATTTTCACGTCCTAAAGTTTCATGTTAGTATAAATCTCACGGTTTGTGGTTTTTGCAAGGTGGGGACACCTTGAGATACTTACCAGAAAAACAACTGCAGCAGACACCCATTATTTAATGTATTTGTAAGTCTTTAAAGGTTGGGAATATAGTTTATGGAATGGCTAAAGTGATCGGTTTTATTTAGAAATATGGAGTTAATTTTGTAAAACAGATAACTTTTCTCCCTGGAATGCGTGTTTAATATTAAGGAAAAGAATGAAGAATTTTGGATAAGCTTCAACGAAAAACGATCCTCTATCGATACCTCTTATGTTATTGTTCTCTAGTGATATCAACAGGAGTATTCTCTCTGTACTTTTGTGGTTTCAATTTCTCTTTGTCTTGACGCGGTTAAAGGTCTTGTTATCTATGTGCCAGCGACCAACGTTTCTTGTACGGTTTTTTCGAGGCTCCAAAAGCGCGGTTTCGAGGTGAATGTGTAGATGTGGCTAAAGGTCTTGGATCCAGACAGACTTTGCTGATAACTTGTCCCTTTTTTGTGTAATTTGTAGCTTTTGTTCTGCTGTTTCTTTGTTAAAGGGCGCTTTGTTTTGGGCTTCTTCTTTTGGCTTCTTTTTTTGCTTTTTGGAGGAAAATCCAAACCAGCCGCGAAAAGCAGGAAAAAAGGCGTGCGCGAACAAAAGTGAATTTACTATATCACATAGACATCAGATATATAGGGTACAAGTTAAAGGTTAAAGTCATTAGTGTTTCATTGATGCAAATATAGTACAAATGATGAGCCAGTACTCATCTGTCAGCAATCTCCAGCGACACGGACCACTCACCGCTGAACCAGTTACGATCAAATTTTCTCAATGAGCCCTTTTTAAACAAGTTTGATGGTAATCCAATATCAATTAGATAATGTGTCCAGTCACCCCTCTCCACGGCACCATTGGAATACGCGTGTAGGATACCATTCACCGGAAGACCTAAACTCACAACCCATTTGGCATCTATTCTTTCAACTTCTCCAATCAACCCAGAGCCAGAGTCAATACCAGATGGAATATCCAAGGATAAAGTACTTATACCTTGTTGAGTGACCCAACGGATCAATTGTGTTACGGATTCTAGCTCTTCACCCCATAAGTCAGACAAATTGGTATCGTAACCTTGTAAAGCATCAACAATCAATTCGATTGGTGTATCAATATCAGAAACGATATTCTTTAACCCAGCTAATGTTGAAGTACATTTACCACCAGCTAATCTGTACAATTCCAATTGATGCTTAACATTGTCATCAAGTTCTTCAGTGGATGTGTAATCAGTCAATGTAAATGTTATTACTCTAACACCGTGATTTGTTAATTGACGACCAGCGGCAATGGCTCTAGCACCAGATCTATTATTACCAGCAAGGATCAAAACCAATGGTGGTAAATTATGATTTTTATTTGAGATTCTAGAAAACCCACCAAGGATCTTGATTGATAATCCTGCAATACCTCTACTAGCATTTTCTGCAATTAAGTCTGGAGTGATTTTGAATGATTCAGATGCCAATCTCTCAATCTCCAATAATTGTATTGGTGACGCAAGTGGTAGTGTCTCACCACTTGCTGAAATAAGACTATTCCCCCTGAATTCCAATGATGGTGATCTATTGTTCTTTGGTCTTGGTTCTTTCACTAAAGAATTCAAAGTTAATGACGCGGTATCGACTCTTGATCTTGACCTAGATTCAGACTCAACTTTAACCGCAGATTGATGATCCCAATTGTCACCTTTAACACTCAAAACGTTTTCATCATTTTCATATTTAGTCTTGACAGGTGATTGTAACTTGTTGTGAGCAGCAAGTCTTTGTGATGCATGAATTTTATCATTATTGGCAAATTCTTCTAAAGCTGCATTCTTGTCAAAAGCAGCAGTGTTACCACCAAAGTCAAAATCTTTACTTTTAATTTCACTAACATTTTCATCCCAAGTAATGTCTTGATCGTTACTATATACGTTCTCTCTTTTCAGTAATTTCTTCTTTTGGCGACGTGAATTATCATTGTTGTCTCTTGATGGTGTAGAATTACTGTAAAACAAGATAGCATCATCTTGTAAGTCCTTTGATTGAACTGGAGTAGATTGGTTATTTTTATCATAACCTGTGTTTGTATTAAGGTTCCCGTTGGATTTGGATTTGTCCTTCTTCTTTTTTTGCTTTTTGACCAAATCATTAGGCATTCCAATCACTTTCAAGTCCTTTATATCGTTACCGTTCAAAGTAAAATGTTCGGCAAGAGTCCCATCTTGAAGCTCAGCTATATCTATCGTTAGTGAATTGGTTCAATGTTTTGTGTTTTCCGTCACCACTCACCATTCTCCAATGAAAGCACCTTGTTCTCAACATTGGCAACAACTCCTCTGATTGTACTGTCGTTCTTGAGAATTAGCTCCACTTTGAAGCCTTCCACGTTCGTCATCTCTGAGCTCAATTAATTCTAGTTTTGGTGATCTTGACTTGACTCGTTTTGTGTTTGTCCAATGCTCAAATATCATGAACATTATAATATTATACAATTCGCGAGAACACAGAGTATTACGTAAGCAACTCGCGCTTTTACCCTGTTAGAAACTTAAAATACAATCAACACTATACCAATTTACTTTGTATTTACTATAGAGTCAAGCTTCCAGCCAGGATCTTTTATAATCGAGTGAATATTATGGACGGCAAGAACGAAGTCTTGGGCGACTTTGCAGTGCTGAGATTGCCCTCTCAAGGCCCAGATATCGGTGTTGACGCTGAGGTGAAGCCATTGATAGATCCAACTTTCTTGGATGATAATCCTGAATGGAAGGCTGCTAGAGCTCAAGTGGTGAGTAGAGGTATAAAACAGAGGTATTTCAGATATACTAACAAGTCTTTAGGACTCCAATATAAACGATCTGGTGAGCTGGGATGCGCTTGTGACATTGACCGAACAACTATTACATAAATATCCTTCTCCAACAGAAATTGTTAAACAAACCATTACAAAGACTTTCGATGAATTGCTATCTAGATTCCCCTTACTATATGGGTACTGGAAGAAATACGTATCGTTGACTTATCAGATTCAAGGTATGGAGGAATCTATCAAGATTTTATCACGTTCTTTGGATGCCTTCCCAAACTCATTAGATTTATGGATCGATTATTTGTCTATACTACTATCGAGCTTTGAAGATGACCAAGACAAGTTACGTACCAATTTTGAACGAGCATTAGAATTTGTTGGATTTCAATTCTTGTCACATCCATTATGGGACAAATATTTGGAATATGAACAAAAAATTAAGAATATCGATGGTACTTTGAAGATTTTATTGAAAGTTATTAGAATACCACTACATCAATATGCTAAATACTACCAATTATTTGTCGCTACTAAGGATTCGATGAACATTGACACTGTGATTGAAGCAGAAGAAGCTTTAGTGGTACCCGAGGACAGTAGTGAAGATGAGAAGAAACGTTTGGCCACAGAGTATTTCAATCAAATTTTCCAATCAACACAGAAAAATGTTGCAGAAATATGGACTTTTGAGTCACAAATAAGGCAACCGTATTTCACCCTTGCTGCTGTACCACAGGATGAAATTACAAATTGGAACAATTACCTAGACTATCAAATCAATAAGTACTCAGAAAGCAAGACATTGGAGAATAGAAAGCAAACCGTTTCAACTTTTGAAAGAGCCCTTATCCCAACTGCCCTATATCCAACATTCTGGAACAAGTATATCAATTGGTATTTAAAGGAACACCCTCTAGAGTTTAGTGAAATTAATCAAATATTTACCAAGGCTGTGGATTTGTTTGTTCCAGTTTGCTTTATCGACTTAAGATTAAACTATGCATTGTTTTTACGTGCCTATAAACAAGATGACAACAAGATTCACGATGTTTATCTTTCAATTATAAGTTATGTTCCAAATGAAACATCACCTGTGGTGCACTATATTAGGTTTTTATCAAGTATAGATGGAGATTTCAAAAGGGTAGCATCTGATCTTGAAAGTGTCATTGGGAATTATTATGGAAGATCGAAATCAGAGACAAAATTACATTTACAGAGACTTACGAAATCATTAAATCAGAAGACAATTGCTGTTGTCATTGGAGAGTTAATCAAAATCAACTGGTATTTCATCAAGAATCATTTAACTGTTAAGAAATTACTAAATTATTACTCCAAATTTGAAGATCTTGCAGGGTCAATTCAATTTTGGACATTATCGTACAAGTATTATAAACAATATTGTGATTTCAAAATGCTTTTGAAAGTGACAGATTTTATCAAATTCCAGTCTTCTTTACCATTGGCTACAATAAATTTCATTTTGGCTGATTATGCCGAGTTCCTTGCAACAAACCAACCAAGATCCGGGTCTATATTCGACCATAATAACTACAAGAAGATTCTCCAGATACAGTACCAGCAGGACACTCTCTTGGACTTCAGAATGCAGAATGACACGCAGCTGCGCAAGAGACAGAAGAGACAAAGTGGCCATCCAGGTGTCTTCATTGACAAGCCAGAAGTGACAAACACCATCATCAGCGAGCCTGCACCGAGGTTCAGAGTGCCATCTCTGCCAACGTTCAAGAACGCCGAGAAGGCCAGTTTGCCTATCGAGTACACGCCTGATGAGTAGGGATACCGCAGTACAATAAAATGGAATATTTGCATGATCTTTTATAGAAATTCTGTAGTTTATATACTTTTTTCTTAGCTCTAGTTTATATTGATGTGTCCCCGACCGATGAGCTCCCAATGAAAAATCCGACAGATCTGATTATCTATAGAAAAAAAAAAAATTCACTATGATAAATGAAAACAAAAATACGCATTGACACCAAAAACTGTTACAAAACTGCAAATTTCTCCCACAAAGGCCACATTTAGTGTTTGAGTTCATGAGATTTGTACTAAGCAGATCTATAAGGACCTTTCAACAGAGACTAGTCAGACTACCAACTACAAGAGGATACATGGGCATGATGGTTGAGCCTTCCAAGAGAGAACTATCTCCAGTAGGATCACCAAATGGGAAAGCTGTAGAGCCTTTGGCCAAGAAGCAAACCACTGAGGGACCAGTGGATGTGGCTGGTGAAGTTAAAATCGCTCCAAAGAAACAGAATAAGAAATTTGAGAAGCAAAAGAAGAAGAGAAAATATAAGCAAAAGGATATTGATGAGACTGCTCCATTAGGTATATTACAACATGAAATCAAACACATTCTAGAGACAAACAATTTGACCGAGGAGGAGATTGCCAATGATATCAATACCATTTTGAACGAAGAAGAAGTTGCCAATGTGTATCATCGTGATGTTTCTAATGTTCCAGTGTTGATCTTAACATCAAATGGTGATGGATTAGCATTGATTCCACATCCAGTTGTCCCTACACATAAACAAGTTGTTATAATTCCATTTGCCATTCCAGGTGATATTGTGGATGTTAGAGTTTTCAAAACACATCCAAATTATGTTGAATCAGATTTATTAAAAATTGTAACACCATCATTTGAAAGAAATGATTCATTGATTAAATGTAAATATTTTGGGAAATGCTCCGGTTGTCAATATCAAGAATTACCATATCAAACTCAATTAGAATATAAGAGACGTACAGTACGTAATGCATATGAATATCTTGCTAAAGAATTAGTATCACAGGGGAAAATTCCAGAAATTGGTGAAACAGTGGGGAGTCCTTTACAATTTGGTTATAGAACTAAATTAACTCCACATTTTGATGTTCCAAGAAGAGGTTCCCTTGTGGAAAGACCACCAATTGGGTTTGGTAGAAAGGGGAAACCTGAATGGAGACAAACTGCAGGAGGTGATCAATCAACTTTAGATATTGAAGAATGTATTATTGGTACAAAAATTATTAATATAGGTATGGAAAATGAACGATCTAAATTTGAAAAAGATTTCAACAAGTATAAAAAGGGAGCTACTGTGCTTTTAAGAGAACATACTAGAGTGGCAAAAGATAATGAAACTGCTAATAATGTTGAATTTCAAAATGAACATGAAGGTTCAAGAGATCAAGAAACTAATCAAGTAAGTGTGGTTATTGATCATAACAAGGATGAATCATTAGTAAAATCATGTGTTACTGCTCAAAGACAAATTGTCACTGAATATGTTAATGGTTATACATTTGAATTTAGTGCTGGTGAATTTTTCCAAAATAATAATTCAATTTTACCTAAAGTTACTGAATATGTTTGTTCAAATTTACAAATTCCAAGACCCGAGGGAACACCATTATATCTTGTTGATGCATATTGTGGATCTGGACTTTTCAGTATAACAGCATCAGCAGGTGTTGATAGAGTTGTTGGTGTTGATGTAAGTGCAGATAGTGTTAAATTTGCACAAAAAAATGCTGAAAGAAATGGTGTTAAAAATGCAGAATTTATTGATGGTAAAGCTGAAAAAATTTTTGCCAAGATTGATACACCAAATGATTTAACATCTGTTATTATTGATCCAAGTAGAAAAGGTTGTGATGAAGTGTTTTTAAATCAATTAAGTGATTATAAACCTGCAAGAGTTGTTTATGTGAGTTGTAATGTTCATTCTCAAGCTCGTGATATTCAATGGTTTTTAAATAATACTAGTAATGGTCCTGCATATAAAATTGAAAGTATTAGAGGTTTTGATTTTTTCCCACAAACTCATCATGTGGAAAGTGTTGCCGTTTTAAGCAGAGTTTAAAAAATCATAGCATTTGCATTGAATTTATATTTATTCTGTATAATAGAAATGATTACTACATATACATATAATTGTCATTGAAATTGATTATACTATAGTTCATCTAATGTCTTGTAAAGTTGATCAATAAATTTATAATCATTACACGTTTTATTTGATTCACCACATTTTAAATAACGATCACGTTTTGAAGTTTCAAAATTCCTTATATATGTTTCACCCTTGTGACAATAAACATTTTTCAATGATAAATTACCATGACAAATTCCAGCTTTGTGTAAGATATTTATTTTCCATTCTAAATCCTGCACTGTATCCAAAGTGAATGGTTTCATATTAACATTATGATCATAGATATACGACAAGACGTAAATTCCAAAAAATTCTTGTTCTTCAGTACGCATATGAATTCTTGCAGTTGTGACAACAGCTTGAGCTTCAGGAGTTTTAATAATGGGCCGTAGTATATCTGATATGATTCTTTGAATTCTGTATTCATTTTGGAAGTGATCAATAAGTCTCTTGTAATCTGGATCATTCATTAATTGATCATAAGATTTGGGTACAATCTTTGGTTCACCAGCTGAACCTTTTGTTGGATCAACATAAATATGTTTCCATTGGACATTAGGTAGATCGTATAGATTGTAAAATTTCAAAATGATCTTTGGCTCACCTTCATACTCCACGGTGTCATCATATTCATCGTCATCATATTTTTCAGCGTCCATTATAAATTCATATGCAAATTCAGATGTTTTCCTTATTGTTATTGACTTGTCTAAATTGGCAAATTCTAAACATTCTTGGCTATCTTCTTTCAGCATCGTGCAATAGTCTTTCACATTTAAACGATCAAACATTGGAGGATCCCACATTAAAAAATCTTTAAAGTCTCCAATAGATTCATCATCACTATTGAACTCTGAATTATCCCCATTATGCCCGCTATAACCACCATAGTTATCAAGTTTTTGCCTCTGGACAACCTTATCGACCTCTTCATCATTTGTGCGTTTCATTATCAGGTTACTAGCTCGAGGAGCTTATTAAAGGCAATATTGGTGAAAAAAGTCCAACTAAGTTCAATTCCTATCAAGAAACTTGAGAATATAGAGATGTTTATCATATAAACCCCATACATATTCTTACTAAGCAATCGCGAAAACAGGGCTCGGTGTGTTTTGAGAGTCACATGACTTGAAGCAGGGCAAAGTCTTTTTTTCCTCTCCCAGCTAAATTTCCTCAGCAGGGCCACACAACCATCAAACAAAATTTTCAAAAAGTCAATTACTGAAAATTAAGATGGACTGTTGAAGCTTTCTATATACAAAATCTGAATATATACACAGCATATAAATCAAGTCAAAATGGAAAACGATAAAGGTCAACTTGTAAGTGGGAACATATAGGGGAATCACAAAAGAAGAGACAACGAATGGGATATGTTGAAATAGGGGAAAGATACGTTATGAGGATTGTATTTGAGATTTAGATGTGTCAATTAGTTGAAGATTACGATATGGAAAGTCCAAAAGATCAAGAAAAGATTATGAGAATATACAAGTGGAGGATGAAATATTGATCATAGAGATCCCATGAACTGTTCTTCCCAAATGAAACCCCGTAATGTTTGGATCAAAGTACTAACAAATCATCAGGTCGAATTATACGTTCCACGTAAATGTTCAGCTACCAACAGAATCATCAGAGCTAAAGATCATGCTTCTGTCCAAATCAACATTGCCAACGTTGATGAAGAAGGTCGTGCTATTCCAAACGATGTCACCACCTATGCTTTAAGTGGTTACGTTAGATCCCGTGGTGAAGCTGACGATTCATTAAACAGATTAGCTCAAAACGATGGTTTATTGAAGAATGTCTGGTCTTACTCCCGTTAAGAGAATTATAGAGAATATCAGTTCTTTTTCAATCATATAATGTTTTATTCATAATAGGGTGTGTTTATCTTTAATTTTCCTGGGGTGCTTTAAGCAAAAAAACAAACTACATGATGTTTATATCTTTATAGTTGGTATGAATGTTGAAATATCTGTAAACTATAATCATTGTTGTAGTTGTAAATTGTAGGGCATTATGGGAAACAAGCCTCCATTTATTTCCGAAGTGCGAATCCGGAGCACATCAGATGAGCCATGACAGGAATATAAGCGAGAGTGGTTATATTGACAAAGAGGGTATAAGGAAGGTGGGTCACTGTTGGAGTTAGCCATAGTTGTCACTCTCAGCTTCACCATTAAAACTGTTAAATTGCAATTCTCTGCTTCCAATACCCAAATTAGTCCCATTGGCCGTATTAAGTATAACCCCGTAATAGACTTTCCTCAACAAGTTCTCGAGATATTCACAAGTGGTTTACCCCTTGATCAAGTAATTCTCATAAACAAACCTTGGAAACCTAAACAGAACACCACAGTTCCACTCTCAGGACATTTCCAATAGAAACCCACTACACTTTTCTCTCCATCACCACTTCTGTTCCCACTGGCTGTTCCCCGTGTTGTGTAACCGATTTCTTTTGAAAGCAGCCATTGTTTACCTTGGGGATAATTTGAACAATAACAACTTCATTCGTTTCTCTGCATTCAACAGTATAAAAAACATCACCAGCAAACCATGGTCAACGCTATTGTGACCTTGTTGTTCACGGCATCGTATCTACCAGGAGCCTTGGTTTTAGCAAGAACCATTAGAGAGTCAGGATTGGACACCAACACAAGACTTGTTGTGCTACTAGCTGCCTCGTTAACAGAGTATGAACACAATCAACTATCAGTGAGTGTTCTGGAAACGCCCATACTCATCAAATACTAACTGACCCCAGGACGCTTTTGACGAGGTCTTCGACACTGAGCTGATATACTCAAGGCCCAGCTTGGAGCTTACACTGTTGAACCGTCCAGAACTATCACCAACATATTCCAAGATCAACATCTTCAAGCTGACCCAGTTTGACCAGGTCTTGTACTTGGACTCGGACACCTTACCGCTCCAGGACTTGACACATTTGTTTGATCAACACTCTGACCTTGCACAGGACGAGATCTTAGCTGCCCCAGATTCTGGTTGGCCCGATATCTTCAACTCTGGATTGTTCTTGATCAAACCCTCGGTGGAAACATACCTGAACCTACTCTCCAAGATCCACAATTCAGGGTCCCCTTCGTTTGATGGTGCTGATCAAGGGTTGTTGAATGAGTATTTCACCGTGGATTCCCCCAACACAAGATCGTGGAGGAAATTACCATTCATTTATAACGTTACACCATCGGGTCAATACCAGTATCAGCCAGCTTACAGATTCTTCGAGGATAGAATCAAGTTGATCCATTTCATTGGTGCTGTGAAACCATGGGACTCAGGAAGAGACGGAGAGCGGTATCGTTGGTGGGATAAGTATCATGGGTTCTTTGGGTATGCTAGTGTTAAAGAGACTATTCATGGTATCAAACCAAGATTTTATACACCACCAGAACAACAACAAGATTATGAAGAGCCTGAACCTGAGGCTGACCACATTGAAGAAGTAATCCCTGATACAATTGAACCATATGTTGAAGAACAAGATGTTTGGTCACAGCACAATGAAGCCAACGCTATCTTGAATGATCCTCAGTCATTTGATTATTTCCACACTGTGGAACCAGATAATGATCAATGGAATCCTGCAAGAGATGAACCACCTATTGATGGTGCACCACAAGCTGCAAATTTCCCAGATCTGGGTAATTATTCTAATGAATGGGATAAACCTCAGGAACATGCCCATTCAGATCCAGAACCGGAAATCCAACATGAGCACCATGAAGAGATACCAAAAGAGGTCATTGAACAATACGATGCAAGTGCACCAACTTTTGATGAACACCCTGAGCCAGTAGAACCAGAAGAATGGAAACCACCACCAATTTTCCCATGGGAATTACATGAGGATCAATTTAAACCTCAAAGAGTTTTCACAATCACTGATAATTTTTCATTTGATGATCCATGGAATAAATTACCCCTGTACAAAAGAATTAGACAAGAACGTGAAAAAGCCGCTTCTGAAGCACAGAAAAGAGCAGAAAAACTGGCAAGAGAAGAGGATGATTTAAAAGAATTGGAAAGAAGACGGTCTGAAGTGGAAAAAATTAGTCAAGAGGTTGAAGTTGGCGTTATAAAGAGACCTATAGATACAGAGATCGAAAAAAATGAGGAGAAGTTGGAACCAGAGAGTGGGAAAGTGCTCAAAGACACAGAGGAGCCTCAAAGCAAAGAAGAAGACTACCCATTAGAAGAACCAGAAGCACCATCAACATCAGAACAGATTGAACAACCAGCTGGACTGGATCAAATTGTACAAGATGAGGAGTTAGATCAACAAGAGGAAGATCTATCTACAAAGCTCACTTCTTCCACAATCATCTGATTAACAACATGCTATTTAATATAGAATCACACATTTGCTATCGCATAATCTAATAATCATAAGCTATATACAAAAACTTTTACTGTCACACGTATCGGGTAAATACGACTATGTAAAACAAGAGTTCAAATCGGGTGGAAAAGAGCGCATTGAGGCTCTTTCAAAGAGTCATATCAGTCACTCCATGTTAATTGACATCTAATCCTGTGCATTTCAAAACCTCTTAATCTCTTTAATTCCTTATTATCTCAAATTTAAACCCACATTACATAAGCGGCACTAGCAAAATCAGCTCACATTACATAATCAAGAGATAATTTTCCGCGAAGTTTAAGAGCTCAAAGATTTTTTTTGGCCAAAATGAAAATTTTTTTTCCCTTATAAAAAAAGATTTGGGAAGTTCAATCTTGTTCCTTGATAATTTAAAGATATACTCAATTAATTACCAAAATGGCTTCTGACGGTATTACTGAAATCGATTCAAACTTGATTGAATCAAACTACGACAATGTCGTCTATTCTTTCGATGACTTGAACTTGAAGAAAGATATCTTGAGAGGTATGTCTATATTAATATAGGATTGGTTGATTTGATTGTTGAAAGAAATTTTCAAAGTTTTAAATGATTTAACAATTTAAATTATATGATAGGAAGAGTTTGAGTCCACTAATCAAATGGACATTGAAACCAGTTTAAATATATTATGATTATACAAGAGAATTTCCAATTTGCTTTCATCAATACCCCTTTTAGGGGATTAACAAATCTATATGATCCAATTCAATTGATTTACAATACTAACTAATTATCAATAGGTATCTACGCTTACGGTTATGAAAACCCATCTTCAATTCAACAACGTGCTATTTTACCAATCACTGAAGCTCGTGATGTTTTAGCTCAAGCTCAATCAGGTACTGGTAAAACTGCTACTTTCACTATTTCTGCCTTACAAAGAATTGATGAAAATGAACAATCTACTCAAGCTTTAATGTTGGCTCCAACTCGTGAATTGGCTTTACAAATTCAAAAAGTTGTTTTATCAATTGGTTTACATTTAAATGTTAAAGTTCATGCTTCAATTGGTGGTACTTCAACTAAAGATGATATTGATGCCTTAAGAGCTGGTGCTCAAATTGTTGTTGGTACTCCAGGTCGTGTTTTCGATATGATTGATCGTGGATTCTTCAAGACTGATAAAATTAAAATGTTTATTTTGGATGAAGCTGATGAAATGTTATCATCAGGTTTTAAAGAACAAATTTACAACATTTTCCGTTTATTACCAGAAACTACTCAAGTTGTCTTGTTATCTGCTACTATGCCACAAGATGTTTTAGAAGTTACCACCAAATTTATGAGAAACCCAGTTAGAATCTTGGTTAAAAAGGATGAATTAACTTTAGAAGGTATTAAACAATTTTTCATTAATTTGGAACAAGAAGAATATAAATTAGATTGTTTGTTTGATTTATACGATTCTATTTCAGTTACTCAAGCTGTTATCTTCTGTAACACCAGAAGAAAAGTTGAATTTTTAACTGAAAAATTAAGAGAAAACAAATTCACTGTTTCTGCTATCCATTCTGAATTATCACAACAAGAAAGAGATACCATTATGAATGAATTCAGAACTGGTTCTTCAAGAATTTTAATCTCTACTGATTTATTAGCTCGTGGTATTGATGTTCAACAAGTTTCATTAGTTATTAACTATGATTTACCATCAAACAAAGAAAACTATATCCATCGTATTGGTAGAGGTGGTCGTTTCGGTAGAAAGGGTGTTGCTATTAACTTTGTTACTGATAAAGATGTTGGTATGATGAGAGAAATTGAAAGATTCTACTCTACTCAAATTGAAGAATTACCAGAAAACATTGCTGAAATCTTTGCTTAGATTTAATTTAAAAAAGCTAGACTTTTTTATTTTATCGATTGATGCATAAAAGAAGAGTAGTGTGTGTTATTTTTTTTATATGAATTTTGTATGTGTTTGGGAAAAGGTTAATCAATAATATGTTATTTTTAATCACTTTTGTTCTTATTTTTTTTACCCTATATGTACAATCTTTTAATGCATTAGTTGAGAGAAGTCATCCACATTTATGGGAAGTATAACTTCTATTCATTTCATACTTATCTCCATATAGTTTTGATTTTTATACACGTTTTACATATTGAAGTTTTTATGTAGCCATGTATTTAAGATATCTAATCATCTAATTTTTCTAATTTACCTTGATTTTTACTTTCACCATCGATCCCTACTAATACAATCTTATCAATCAATGTATGTTTTTCATCATCTTCACCTTCAAAGAATAAATCAAGACTTGAAACTTTTTGAAATCTAACATATTTAAATTTAATTTCATAATATCCATTTTCATCCCAACTTGTTTCATCTAAAGTTTCTTCATGTTGAGTTGTAGTACCATCTGTATCTTCAAATCCCAAAATACTAGTTCTATTATTCCAAACTTTAATCTTTGTTGGTCTTTGCACTTCATCAACTTCAACTTCACCATCAGTTGCTGGTTTTTTAGATTTAATAATTATAGAATAAACTTTACTAACATTTGTCAAAGGGATATGTAACAAGAGTTGTTCATCTGTATCCGAGACAATAGCTGTACCACTGGTGGTGTTTTCCGGTTTAGATCTGATGGTATTCTTAACATCATTACCAGTCTTGTATGGGATTGTATTTAAAGATTCAAAATCACCGAAAAAGATTGAATCATTCAACAGCTGGAACCCCTTTGGCACGTACTTGGCAATATCCTTATCGATCTCAGACTGGACACCATCAGCTGAGACAACACCACGACGAGCAGCACCTGGAGCCAATTCGTTCAGGCTCTTGATACCTTCAGTGATGGCCTGGACATTAGCACCTTGTACCCTGTTGACCTCTTTGCCCTTGTGGTAGTAGATTATCGTAGGCACAGCTGAGATCTGCTTCTGCGAGGCCAGAATCTTGTTGGAGTCCAAATCGACTTTCAAGAGCTCAATGTTTTGATAATTCGAATAGAGCTGTTCCATAACTGGAGCTATGGCCTGGCATGGAGCACACCAAACAGCAGTGAAATACACCACAGCAGCCTCAGAGGACTTCAAGAAGTTGTTTAGCTGCTCGGGACCATTTATGTATGGAATTGACATTGTCTTGGTGGTTAAAACTGGGTTTGTTATTGGTGATGTTGTTATTTGTAAAGGAGCAAATTAATACATTCAGATGTGCGCGAAACAATTGGAAGAGTATAAGCAGATAAGTTGGGCTGGAATTGACAGGAATTGATGTGATATTAGTGGGGATTGAGTGTGTAGGAAGATTATAGGAGTCACGGGCTTTCTATAGCATTTCCAAGCTAGTTAATTGGACAATTTTTGGTGGAGTTGATCATAACTACTGAGATGTTAACTAGATCTATATTAAATGTGAAATGTCGTATATTGTCTAATCAGAACACTGTTCACTGTATTCAGCAATCTTCAATTGATCTATATACCCCAAAAAATCATTAACTTGAGTGAATGTTAATTCCTTACCGGCATACAAGATTCTTAAATAATGAGATTCACCATTCTTGTAAATTTCAAAAACATATTCAGCACCCATCCCTGGCCATTGGAAAAAATTAATCTTTGTGAAATCTTTAATCAAAGAAGTCAACGCGGCAATGGATCCATCATGTGCAATATTATGTTTATAAATGAATCCTGATTCACCATTAATTGCAGATTGGAAATTTGAAACTAATTCTAATGTAAAATTTCCAAATTTATACTTCCCATAATCAGTAGCATTTGATGATTGTCTAAATGTATAATCATATTCCCAATGACCCAATTTCATAACTGTATCAAATTGAGAATCTGTAACGTTTATAGCATCACCAGCACATGTCTTTGATGATAAATTATCGAAAAAATGATCAATTGATCCGAAAAATCCAGGGTATCCTGTGGAATTTATACCATCTTGTTCAGCTAATTCATCATATATGGTCATATTGGATTCTTCATACCAAATATCAGTGGATCTTATATGTTTTTTCAAAATATCAGCTTGTTTACATGGTAAATTTGGTTCCAAATTATCAACTTCTCTCAACTCGGGTGTAACGTTAAAATTAGGATACATCCCCTTTATCAATTGATCGAAAACTTGTGATGTGATGTTATTATTTGTAACTCTATACCCAACTTTAGAAGAATCATATTCATCTGGTAAAAATCCCAAAATGTCATGATAAACACCATACAAATCTTGACCATGATTGAAAGAATCAATTTTACCACCCGTGGTGATTTGTGGATAGTTCATATAACTCTCCTTGATATCACCAGGTAGCATATTCGATGCATATGCGGTTCTCTTGTGATGACGATGGATCAATTCGACATAGATCAATTCATAATCAGAATTGACTCTTGTGTATGTATGTTTGTTTGTTCTAGGCATGTTACAATAGTTGTAACTCTCCGAGACACCTAATGGCGATTGTGAGCCGTGATGGAACCCTGTTAGGGGTCTCTCGAGGAAATCTGGAGCTGTTATAGCCTGAATATGACCTTCACCAGCTACAAGCGATGCTAGTCCTAGCAGAGCACCAATGGATATGATGAGCATTGTTAGTCCCAGGTAGTGGTGAGCCTCTTTCTGCCCCGAAAGCTTATAACCCTTCACTTTGGTTGTATTTAGGAGATTTCTCTTCTCAACATGGTTAAATACATCAACAATAGGCCAGCCAAAAAGTGTTGATGTAATAGAAAACGTGCACAAAAGTTATATAGTGTGTATGTGATTACATAAGCGATGACCTTCGCGAATAAAAAATTTACAACTGATTCTTAAAAGATACAATAGTTATATACTCAGAGATAGAGAATATCGACAATTTAAAGGCCATGTCTGTGCTAACGGAGAAAACGAGGAAAGAGGCACACAGGGGGCTGAAGTCTCTGATTGCACACGAAAAGCGGGAGAGTGGGGATGTCAAGCAGACGATATACCTGATCATCAACACTGATAAGCCATTAGCTAGAGAAACAGATCATGTTCCAAGAATAATGTATGTATTGGTCAGATTTGTCTGAGGATATTATTGACTAACTTTCTAGACCCATTCCCAATAGAATGTCCAAATCTACGGATAACTCCATCTTATTGGTCACCAAGGATCCATCAACACCATATAGAGATGCCTTAACATGTAAAAAATCACCAACAGAGGATTTATTCAATGAAATTATGCCATTGAAAAAATTAAAAATCATATCTAAACAAAATAAAACGATGCAAAAATTGTTTCATGAATATGATATAATCCTAGCAGATCATAGAATACATCATTTATTACCAAAAATTCTTGGTGAACGATTTTATAAAGGTCACAAGAAAGTTCCATACATGATACAAATGTCTAGACCTGATCTCAAACAAGTACAAATTAAAAAACAAGATCGTGTGGAGACGTGTGATGCGAAATACGTTAGAGACCAGGTGAGATCGATTTGTAAAAACACTAGTTTTATTCCAAATAAAGATTCTACTATAAGCATAAAGATTGGATTCACAAATTCAGAAATTGATCAATTAATTGATAATATATTTGCCGTGGTGGAGTTTTTGAGAAACAGTAAATTCCAGCCAATTGGCGGTGTTTTGAAGTACAACAACCAGATCAAGGGGATGTTTGTGAAGACAAACGAGAGTGTTAGTTTGCCTATTTTCAAAAGAGAGTAGCTTAATATTACTTTAATAGATTTTATTTGATTTGTAGAAAATGTCACTTTTGTGCCTCGGGGTTTCTCGGTCTAGCCACTATTCGTTGAAGAAAACTGAGCCATCTGAGATCAAATAACATTTATATAGAAACAAATAGATCAAGATCAAATCACCATGAGATACTTCCAGAAAGTGTGGATCGTGATCACATGCGTTCTTGCCATCCTGTTGCAAACCACTGATTTCTTCACAGAGAAATTGAACAGTGTGTTGTACGAGCAAGAACTATTCAAGACTTATTTCCAGGTGATTAAAGAGACAAAAACATTCCATCATGATCCAGAACTCAAGTTTAAAGCTAAACCCGCTACGAACTCGTACTCACAGAAGCTATTGATGGATGAAACTAGAGACGATATCACTCCTGGTGGAGAAAATGCTACTATTGTTATGCTTGTGAGGAACTGGGAACTAGACCAGGCATTAGAATCAATGAGATCATTAGAGGATAGATTTAATAAGAAGTATAGGTATCCATGGACTTTTTTGAACGATGTTCCCTTTGATGAAGAGTTCATCGAGGCCACCACGCTAATGGCCTCGGGGAAGACACAATATGGATTAATACCCAGTGAAGATTGGGATAGACCTTCATGGATTAATGAAACAGAATTTGAAAGATGTTTACAAGAAATGGAAGAAAATCATGTTATTTATGGTAGTTCGAAAAGTTATAGAAATATGTGTCGTTTTAACTCAGGGTTTTTCTATAGACAAGAATTATTATTACAATATGAATGGTATTTTAGAGTGGAACCTGGTGTACAATATTATTGTGATTTCCAATATGATCCTTTCACAGTGATGAGATTAAACAATAAAAAGTATGGTTTTATCGTTTCAATTCATGAATACGAAGAGACAATTCCAACATTATTTGATACAGTTATGGATTTTATCGAGGAAAATCCACAATATTTACATCCAAATAATTCATTAGGTTTTATAACTGATATGAGTTCATTATCTAATATGCATATAAGATTAGATTTAGCAAATGATTATAACTTGTGTCATTTTTGGAGTAATTTTGAAATTGGTAATATGAATTTTTTCAGAAGTGAAGCATATAATGCCTTTTTCAATTATCTTGATAAAAAAGGTGGATTTTATTATGAAAGATGGGGTGATGCACCTGTTCATACTTTAGGTGTTTCTTTATTAATGGATAAATCAGAAATCCATTATTTTGAAGATATTGGATATTTCCATGGTCCTTTTGGGAATTGTCCAAGTAGTAATGCTTTAAGAATACAAAAAAGATGTATTTGTGATCCAGAAGATCAAAGTGTTATAGATATTGAAGAACATAGTTGTATACCTAGATGGTGGAAAATTGGAGGAAAGACATTCCTAAAGGATAAGGGGACTATTTAGCCAATATATAAATGTAATATAAACCTTACATGTAGTAAAAAATAAAACTATTATAAATCTATGATACATGATGATTAATATGGGGTTTCTAATCTTGATAATTGATTCAAGATATTTTGTAATTCAGCATCAGTTTTTTTATCACTTAAACTAGGTATTAATGTCTTTGCTTCATCAACATCATCACATGCTAATGAACCTAATTGTGCTAATTCAAAAGGATGTAAATTTGAATTTTCTGGTGCTTTTAATAATGCCTCCACAGCGGAACACGTCTGTGCATCTCTAAATCTAGAAAATACACTTAAATGATCCAATGTTTTTTTCAATACTTCATTAGCACCAACTGCAATGGCAGCTTTTGCTATTTCATTATTATCATCATCATTATTATCATCTTCATCATCTTCATCATTTTCATCACCTTGATCAATTATCGTATCTCTGAATTCACCACTAGGCGTCATTATTTTTTTTCTTTCTTTTAATGCACTTCTTATAATAATTCTTGCCTCTGAAAGATTTAATGCAATTAAATCCATTGGTTCACCATCATGATTATATTGTCTTATATCAAATTCCGTTCCTAAATGTAGATTCGCAGCATTCTCTTCTTCTTCATTAAGCGATTTAACACTTCTTCTCTTGATACCGGATGTTGATGTGGAAACGTTCATAGTAAAATCTCTATTAATGCGTAAATTCAACTTTTAAATAACTTTATAGTATAATGGTGTATTTATCAACAAATTGATAAATCAATCACTAAATTCGCGAAAATTCCGCGCTTTTTACCCGGTAGCCTATTCCGACTCAAAGTCACGAGACTATCATGTGACTAAATCTATTTCGAGGGCGCATTATCTAATGAGAGCAATTTGGGTAACAGAATATCATGTTGATGCTGTGGACCTAGACAAATTGACAGCGTCAATTGACATTCTAACAGGACTTTAAAGACAGGACTTTATTGGGCTTGTGGTGGATTGAATAGTGGAGTATCTGAATTGAATTCACTGGTATATTCTCAAGCTGTTTAACTATTGTTGCTGGGTTTAATTCAAAGGGTGGAATCAACAATAAGAAGCAAAGGTTGCATATCATCAAGAATCGAATCTGTTTGACATCATTTGCTGCACAAGAACCTCACTACACACACAATGTCATTCCATTATAGCTCTCAGCATCCAACTCTGGACGAACGAAGCGGATATCAGCTCGATCAAACACCAAACCAAATGAACAATGAACCACATCAGACATCGATGCAACCACCTCCAATACCTCAACCTCATCAACAGTACCCTGTACAAGGACAGCAATACCTTTCACCATATCAACAACAGCGTCAGAATAGTTATCATCAACAAGGTTCTCCATTGGCATCAAGTTATAATCCATCTGAAATAACGTGGAATAACTCATATAGTAATCAGATGAATATGAATACTACTCCAAGATTATCACAATCTTCACAATTTGAAAACAAAGCATCACCTTTTGGATCACCAACTAATCAGTTCAAAAATCCATGGTATAATCAAAGATCACCACAGACTGTACATACAAACAATTTAAACACTAGTGGTGCTCAATTACAACCAAATAATTCATCAGCTACATTATTACAACAAACTCCCACGAGATCATCAATTTTCAACAATCAATTACCAACCACATATGAAGATGAAAATTATTTAAATTTAAACAACAATATGAATCAAATATCACGTAAAAATTCATTGATTCAAAATCCACCTATTCGTGCACCAGCTCCACCACCGGGGTATTATGCAGATACAAATGTTCATTTAGGTCATGTAGGTGCTTTAGGAGGAATGATGGATCAACAAAGACGTCAATCCGTTGCGACAATGATGCAAACACCTCATTTACAACAACAACAACATCATCCATTACATCCACAATATTTATCACCAATCCAAGTAAGAAGACAATCTGTATTGAATCAATTCCCACCTTTGAAACAATTACCTGCACCACAAGTGAGGAAAATTAATGGGAAACAAGATTTAAATCCTATAAAGAATAATATACCAAAATATAGACGTGCCTCTATGGGATCCAATTATATATCACCATTATTATCACTTACATCTGATTTAACTACAACTTATTCATTATGTGATTCTGATTTTAATTATGAAGTTTCTAAAAACCCTAAAAGGGTCTTGACAAAACCAAGTGAAGGTAAAAGTAATAATGGAGCAGATAATGAAGATAATGATTATATCTTGTATGTTAATGATGTTTTAGGAGCCGAAGAGAATAGGAAATATCTTGTTTTGGATATTTTAGGTCATGGTACATTTGCTCAGGTGGTTAAATGTCAAAATTTGAAAACTAAAGAATTAGTTGCTGTTAAAGTTGTTAATTCCAAACCTGCATTTATGAATCAATCATTATCTGAAATTTCAATATTAGAACTTGTTAATAAAAAAATTGATCCATTAGATCAACATCATTTTTTACAAATGAAGGATAAATTTATTCATAAAAATCATTTATGTCTTGTTTTTGAATTATTATCATCAAATTTATTTGAATTGATTAAACAAAATCAATATAAAGGATTAAGTACAAAATTAGTTCGAAATTTTGCTAAACAATTATTAGATTCACTTTGTATTCTGAAAGATTCTAAAATTATTCATTGTGATTTAAAACCTGAAAATATCTTGTTGATAAGTCCAGATAAACCAGATATTAAAGTTGTTGATTTTGGTAGTGCATGTCAAGAACGTCAAACTCTTTATACATATATTCAATCAAGATTTTATAGATCACCTGAAGTTATATTAGGATTACCATATACAACATCAATTGATACATGGTCATTAGGGTGTATTATTGCAGAATTATTTCTTGGTTTACCAATATTCCCAGGTTCATCTGAATATGATCAATTGGTTAAAATTATTTCTATACTTGGATTACCACCAACATGGATGATTGAAATGGGTAAAAATTCTAAATTATTTTTAGAAAAATATGAAACAGATGGATCATTTCATATAAAACCAATTGATAAATATTGTGAAGAACGTGGATTAGAAGAAACTCCAGGTAAAAATTATTTAAAATCTAATGATTTAAATGAACTAATTATGAATTATACAATGAATAAAAGAACAATGACATCAACAATGATTGAAAAAGAAACAAATGATCGTGCTTCATTAATTCATTTATTAAGAGGATTATTAAATCTTAATCCTTTGGAAAGATGGACACCACAACAAGCTATATTACATCCATTTATTACAGATTCAAAATTTAATGGAGATTGGAATCCACCGGGAACTGGAATTAGAAAAATTAATATTAATGAAAATGATAATTTAGGAATGGATGGAATTAAAAATTCAGCAGGTGGTAATAAATGGTATAAATAAGTAACATCTACGTATATAATTTCCAATGCATTAAATTACATTCTTTTTTAAAATATGTACAGATCATCAAGGTCATTACCTGGTTTTAAGTCTAGTCTTTCCCCATTTGTATTGTATTGTTTGGTTCCTCTTTATGATTATGAACTTAAAGGTTGTTGTTGATCAGGTAAAGGAGGAGCAATAGGTTTATTTTGCCATGCCATATAACGTTGAAACATCATACCAACACCTTCGAAAACACCCAATAAACAGGCACAAGTAATAGCAGAGTTTCTAGTATGTCTCCAACCACCTCTTATAGCTAAAGCACCACCTGTGAAAAATCCTGCAATGATTGCATTTAATGGATCTTCTCTTTTTCTAATAGCTTTAACTGAACAATCAAAAGTTGAGAATAACCCACCCCAAACACCAAAATTACCACCAACAACAGGGACACGAGCCTTGATGGCACTTATAGCACCTATTCTTCTTTCACCATATGGAGAGTTACGGAACCCTTTGATACCGTGCCAGACACAACCACCAATGACCTAGAGTTTGTTAGTAACTAGCAAATCACACACCTGGAAGTTGAAACTCACACCCATGGCGAAGGCACCACCGAAATCATTTAGAATGACAATAGGACAAGGATCTCTGGTATGATCGGCAGACATTGTTGTGATATTTGTAGATGTAAGTATGGATCAGATTAGCCATAAGTCATGGATTTTTCACTTGTCGGTATCATTTAAATTGATAATATAATATTTTTCGCGAAAGTTGACCCGCCGGACCTCGCTTCGATTCCGAGCGGCGAATTGACTTTTTTCAAAATTTCAGCAAGGAACAACTTTGCTTATTGTGGAGTGCCGATTCAGGAACACATTGTGTGTGGTATTGTGGTGTATAGGGTTAATTAGGGCGTAGATTAGCGTGGTGATGTTTATATTCAACGTAAAGTACTATATTATCAGCTATTTTGGGCTTATTCTTGCTCGAAATTGGGCGCAGTTTGTAAATGTATGCGAAATTTGGCAGATACAAGGCGCAAGAAGCGATTTTCAATTGAAATATAACGAGAAATAAAGAGAGAGACATTATTCTAGAATCTAATTAGATTTAACAGTTACACCAAGGCCAATGTCGAAGTTGAGAGCCAGTGTTTCGCAGCTACAGAGATCGCTGCTCAGGCTGAACACGTCTAGAAACGTGAAACTCGGTGGGTTGGTGATATGTTCAGTGTTGATAATAGTCACGTTGCAGCAGAACTACAAGTATCTCTACGATGCTACAATTGCAGGCTCTGTGGAGTACAACAAGGCCACTGGTGAAGGTGTGAGCTACTACGAAACCTCAGATGTCAAGATCATCAAGACCGATCCAGGGAAAGTGCAAAATGAAGAGGATATAGCCAATTTGACCTCAATCCACGATGCTGATCATATCATTAATGATTATAACGATGATGACTACTACAAGAATCAAGAGTTTGGTGATTATTCCAATACTGAACAAGTGGAACAAGCCCTGAATCGTTACTCGGTGTTGAAAAAATTCATCAATGAAGAATTGTTCCAACCTATAAGAGAAACCAAACCTTCATTTGGACCAATAAACAATAGAGATCATTATAATAAGTCAAATTCATACGATACGAATTGGGAAAACAAATTACCAGTTTTAGCGGGGAAATTAAGAGAAAATAATGGTGTTGATCCAATAAGATCCAAGAATTATTTAAATGCATTTTTCCAATTAAAACCTAATGAATTTGAACATTTACAAAATTCTCATAAAGTTTTCCTTGAAAAAATGCCCTCTAAATTCCCAGATGAAATTGATTCACAAATTAAAGGTAACGGTATTTTATATGCCGGTGGTGGTACTTATAATTGGCTTGTATTATTATCAATTAAAATGCTTAGAGATTTAGGTTCAAAATTACCCATTGAAGTTTTCATCCCTAATGAAAATGAATATTCTGTTGATCTTTGTGATCGAATATTCCCAGCGTTTGGTGCTAAATGTATCTTAATGTCAAATTATATCGATACCAAGCAGATAAAGATTAAAGGATATCAATTAAAATCTATGGCTTTATTATTAACTTCATTTGAAAATGTTTTAATGTTGGATTCTGATAATTTACCATTAAAGAACCCAGATTTATTATTTATTAATGAACCTTTTAAATCAAAACCAATGGTTATATGGCCAGATTTTTGGAGACGTTCAACATCACCTAAATTTTATGAAATTGCCAATATAACTATTAATGAAACAAATCAAGTTAGATTTTCTTATAACGATGAACGTGATCACCCTGAAGGTTTAGAAACTGTGGATGATTATAATTGGAAAGTTTCATATCATGATTTAGAAGGTACTTTCCCCGAAGCATCAAGTGAAACTGGTCAAGTGTTGATTAATAAAAAAATTCATGCACAAACTCTTTTCCTTTCATTATATTATAATTATTATGGACCAAATTATTATTATCCATTATTTTCTCAAGGTCAAGCAGGTGAAGGTGATAAAGAAACTTTATTAGCATCAGCTCACAAGATGGGATTACCATATTATCAAGTTCAAGAATATATTCGTGAATATGGTGAAATTAAAAATGATGGTAATATTGAAATTGCCGCTATGGGACAATATGATCCAATATTAGATTATATTCAATCAAGAAACCCCGAGAGTTTTAAAAGTTCTTTTCAATATGATCGTACAAAGAATAATTATGAAATGCATCGTTTCAAGAATTCAGAAATGTTATTTTTACATTGTAATCAACCAAAATTATATCCTTGGAAAGTTAATGGTAAAGGTTTTAGACAAATTCATGATAATGATGGGAATAGACGTAGATTATATTCAAAATTATTAATAAAAGAATTAGGTTATGATTTTGAATTGAAAATTTGGGAAACAATGAAATGGATTCTTTGTGAACATAATGATGTACAGATTAAAGGTTTAAGAAATCCAGATCTTTGGTGTAATCATGTTAAAGATCAATTGGAATTTTTAAAAGAGGATAAGTTAGCATAATATATAATATATACGTAATACAATTAATATCACATGATAACATATTCATATTTTAATGATGTTGGACGTATACACGACAAATTGGAATATTAAAAATTAAAAAAATATTGGAATATGTATAATTCGTTAAATCATTTGTTTAAATTTTATTCTTTTGATGAATCTCTACCAAAGATACCAACTTTAACCCAATCTAAAACAACTAAACATCTGTTTCTAAAACTTAAACACATACCAACATAAGCAGATTTCCAAAATAAAAATGTTAATGAACCACCTAATGAAACTTTTGACCAATTACCCCATGATAAATCAGCAACAGCTCTTTCAGAACCAATATAAGCTAAGGCACCTAAATGAACATAGTTGAATGGTTCAAAATTAGAAATCTTATCAATCTTGGATAAAATCTTGGCTTTTTCACTAGCTTCTGGAGTGTTATCTAAAGTGTATTTATATGAATCAATCTTGGCTAAATTATGAAATAATTTTGATAAATAAATACCTTGTTGATAAGCAGCTTGAGCAGTTGGAGCAAATTTTCTACTCAAAATACAATCACCAATTGCAAAAATTGAATCTGAACCAAGAGCTTTTAAATAATCATCAGATAATAAACCTCTATTGGCAAATGTTTGACCTTCTAATTTACCTGCAATGTTTTTGGTAATATCACGTGCACCATTACCAGTAGCCCAAACTAAGACACCATATGGAATTTCTTCAGTCGAAGTAGAACCATCTTTGTTTTTAATTTGTGCAGTGATGTTTTTAGAATCAACGTTTTTAACCATTGTTTGTAATTTTAATGAGATATTTTCCTCACCAAAGACATCTTCAGTGTATTTGATCAATTTTTTGTTAAACATGTTTAAAATGTTTGGTAAAGCCTCGACTAATGAAACTTTAATCTCCTTGGAGATTTCAGGATACCATTTAACTAAATCTTGATCAACAAAATCTTGTAATTCACCAGCAAATTCAACACCTGTTGGACCACCACCAACAACAACAAAACTTAATAATCTTTTTCTTTCAGGATCGGTCTTAGGTAAAGCTGCAGCTTTTTCAATAGAATTTAAAACCTTGTGTCTAATATCTTGAGCATCAGATAATTCTTTTAAAAATGAAGCATGTTCATAAACACCAGGAGTACCAAAAGTATTTGGTTGAGCACCAACAGCACAAACCAAATAATCATATTTCAAATCTTGTACAACATTTTGTTTACCAATATCTTGACCTTGAATAGTAACAGTTTTGGTAACTGGATCGACATTAGTAGCCTCGGCTTCATAGTATAAAACTTCACCTTTACATCTTCTAGCAATAGATCTAATTGGTTCAATGATGGATCTTGATTCAATGGTACCTGTTGGAGCAGATGGTAATAAAGGAGTGAATAGGAAATAGTTTCTTGGAGAAATAACAGTAACGTTATATTCAGTGGTGTCTAAATTTTTCAATAATGAAACAGCACCCCAACCTGAACCCAAGATGACAATGTTCTTTTTAGGTTGACCGTTAGCGAAAGTTGGAGATTGTGGTTTCTGTTGAGAAGGGTTTGATTCTTCATAGATAGAATAGGCAATGTAAGAGGTGGCTAATAAAGTGGAAGCTAAAGTTGATCTCCAAACGAATTTACCAGTCTTTCTCCAAAACGAGGTCTTAGCCACTGGTTTTGGCAGTGGCGAGGACTGTTGCAGTCTAGTGACGGCACTAGAGAACAATCTCTTGTTCATAGGCAGGGCAGATCTGAGCATGGCAGCGAGTGTTTGCAGAACGAGTGGTTGGGTACAAAAGGTTCAAGAGGAAGAGATGTTTATTATAGAAAAAATTTCGGGATTCGAGCGATGAGCAAGAACTCGGTCGGAACTCGTCTTGACTTCCGACTTGAGCTGGAGCAAGATGATAAGATAACAATAGAATTATAGAGTGAATTATAGAGTAAAATGCATTATATATAGAATAGAATGCAGGATATCCAGCAATAGTCATGTTGATCTATATTGTATCCCAACCTATAGTATCAATCTCCACCACTCAGGTCAACTGTATATGCCCCGATTTTCACCCACTAATAATTGGTTATTGTGGTTGTGTGAAAATCTCGTCAACTGATGGTTTAGAAATTAAAAATTAAAATGGCCGAAAGCGGAAAAGATACACGCTGACACGTGGACTCGTAGCAGATGGTCGGAATAGAAACAGGCACGTGATGTATTGGTCGAAACTGACATTTGACTCCGGATTACATAATCAGTGAATCAACGATTTTAATACATCTCCATCTGATTCTACATTATTCCACCACAATCATTTCATAGCACAAGGCACAATGTCAGATTTTGAAGCTCCAGACCCAAATATCAAGTCTCTATTGACCCACGACACGCTTAAGTGGATCTTTGTCGGTGGGAAAGGTGGTGTTGGTAAGACTACATCATCATCATCAATCTCTATTCAATTAGCATTGAACAATCCAACAAAGCAATATCTTTTAATCTCCACTGATCCTGCTCATAATTTAAGTGATGCCTTTGGTGAGAAATTCGGTAAAGATGCTAGAAAAGTCACAGGTCTAGACAATTTATCATGTATGGAAATTGATCCGTCAAGTACTATTCAAGATCTTAGTGAAAATTTCGATTCAGGTTCAAATGCCAATGATCCAATGAAATCCATGATGAATGATTTAACAAGTTCTATCCCTGGTATCGACGAAGCTCTATCGTTCATGGAAGTTTTGAAACATATTAAAAACCAATCAAATGATACTCAAGAGATTAAATATGATACAATTATTTTCGATACTGCACCAACAGGTCATACATTAAGATTTTTACAATTACCACAAACTTTTGCTAAATTATTAGCTAAATTTGATGAATTATCAGGTAAATTTGGTGGATTATTAAATAATTTAGGTGGTGGTGTAAATACAAATGATTTAACATCCAAAATGTCTGAATTAAAAGAATTAACCGCTTTAATTAATGAACAATTTACAGATCCGGAAATAACTACGTTTGTTGTTGTTTGTATTGCTGAATTCTTATCACTTTATGAAAGTGAACGTTTAATTCAAGAATTAGATAGTTATGGAATTGATTCAAGTACAATTATTGTTAATCAATTATTATTTACTCAAGATCAAGATCCATGCAAAAGATGTCAATCAAGATCTAAAATGCAAAACAAATATTTAAATGAAATGAATGAATTATATGAAGATTTCCATCTTGTTAAAGTTCCATTGGTTAATACAGAAGTTAGAGGTTTAGAAAAATTGAAAAAATTTTCTAAATTTTTAGTTGAACCTTACATTCCAGGAAATAGTGTGGAATTGGATTAAACTTATTTTATAGACTTTATAGCTTTAACAAACATGTTCAATTTCAACATCTTTACCATCATTATCACCTAAATCTGTTCTTAATCTTCTATTAAACAATTCAAATAAAAATCCAAAACATGCACTGGTAATACTACTATCATAACGACCTTTACTTGATTCATCTCTAACAAATGCATGTTGAGCATCATTTAATTCCATAAATGTAAAATTTGCACCATTATCTCTTAATGTTTTTCTAATTAAATCTCTACCTTCAGGTGGTACATGATTATCTAAAGTTCCAAAGATTAAAACCAATTCAAGATCTTTACGTTTAAATTCTTTTGATCTTATTAAACTATCATCATTTTCACCTTTACCTAATGCATGAATATGAATATCAGTGGGGAAAAATGCAACAATAGCACTAATTCTTTTATCTAATGCACCTCTAAAGGCTAAATGACCACCAAGGCACATCCCGGTAGCACCTACTTTCCCTGAATAAGTCTCTAATGTTTCTAAATAATCCAATGCTAATTTATTATCTTCATCATATGATTCTAATGGTTTTTTAATTTTATATTTATTACCTTTATCTGTCCCTTCAACATCATATGCTAAAGCTTCAGGTCCTTCAAAATTATGATATATGGATGGTGCTATAACTATATAACCTTCACTTGCTATCTTCTTAGCAAATCTTGCAACAGGTCCTGTAACTTGATAAATTTCTGAATAAACTAATACACCTGGAAATTTTGCCTTGGGATAATTAGGAATCTTAGGATGATAAATGAATAAACGTAATGATGTACCGTATGAGGTCTTAACATCGTGATATGTTTCAGTGATTAACATTGTGATTTAGGACAATTGACTATAATCAGTAAATCAGTCAAATTGTTGTTGTTCATTATTATACCCTTTTTTTCAATTATAGATTTCGCGGAGACCGTGAAAATCTGCCAAAGCGAAGGGTTAATAAGATCCTATATAAACTACAGATTTTCTCCATAAATTCGTCATTATCATTAATAGTTCAACCCCATACTAACTTTTTAAACTTATACTCCAAATTTTGTATCACATTAACATTCTTTCTGGCTTCTTCTTCACCTATTATATCCATGTTTGACAACGTTGTTGAAGGACATGTCTTGGAAATCAGTTCAATTATATACTTGATCTTACCATACTCAAGTTCTGTTGGGAATTTAATAACTAAAAAACTATCTTGTAATTTGGGTTCAATTTCATCATTATCAATTTCCTTTTCGAAAATAAATTTTAAACCAACATTTCTTTTGGGATTTAATGAGAATGAACTATGAGTTGAAGTTATAAAAGCACCATATTGTAATTCTTTTAAATCTTTAATCTTTAATCTTTCCACTTGTTCAATTTTTTCTTCCTGATTATTAAACCTCACAAACAATATCAGTTTGTTTGTTAATAATACAGAAATACTCTCCAAAGGTTTTAGTTGATCATAAATTAATGGTGATTGGAAATTTGACCAGGATCCAACTAAAATCAAATCTTCATCAACTGTATCACATTCTGATTCTGATCCACTAACTTGTTTATTCTTCAATATCCCCAATTCTGAAATGATTTTCTGTAACGTGGAATAATCCTTGTTTAAATTTTCATTAATCTCATTAGGATCAATTACATTCAATGTGTTTTCAAATTCTTCAAACACTTCACGGTTCTTGTGACCTAGTAAATAATCAACAAAGCATTGTTTAAAATAATCACTAATATAACCAGAATAGTATCTTGACATTGTTAAAAATGCATCATTTAATAAACCTTTATAATTTCTCTTAGCGGTTCTTGTAAAATCACCCTTTAGGGCATTTGTAGATGCATATTGTCTCGAAATGTAATCACCATTATCAGCCCAAAGATTATTGAAATCCCTTTGGAACTTGTTGAAATCTTCAATTGATAGTTCATGAGTTGGTAATATTTTCTTTACCAACATTGATTCTGAAAGATATTTAGAAACAATGTTTGTTCTATCTAAACAGTCAATACAGTTGATTCTGAAAATCCCCAATTGGTCCTCCTTATTAACGTTATCTGACCATCTATAAATATCCAATTGTTCACCAATAGTTATCTCGGCATCTGTATTATCAACAGGATAATCCAATAATTGAGATACATTTTCAAACTTCATCTTTTTGCAAATCTCATGGAAATCAAACCATGCAAAGTTTATACCATCTTTTCGTGCTAGTTCTTCATATGCAACCCCAACTTGGTTTTCCTTTGGTGCTCTCTCCACAAGAGAAATACATGTAACTGCACCATTAGCCTCAAGTAAATTTTCAAAATGTTCTTTGAATGGTTTAACACATTTATCAATGCTTCTTGTTAATGTGGGTATTGGCTTTAAAAATGCAGGGTTTTGTTGGAAGAATAATGGGATTGAGCCTCTCAACACATCATATTTAGCGAAAAGTGGACCAGTATCTAGCTCTGTAATGAAAATTTGTGAAGTTTTGACAAAATTTGCAACATTTGCATGATCATCGATTCCTCTTCTCAAGTATCTTGAACCCGCTCTCTTGGTACTTCTTTTGGAAATCAAAAGTATCTTACTTTGTCTCACGCCTAAAGAAGATGCGACACTCACATCCACCTCAATGGACCCAACAAACCCTTGGATCATGGGTAAAGTGAGATCAGAATTGATAAATTTCCTGGAGATTGACCGATTGAACCAATATGAATTAGCAGAGTCAGCTGATGACTGTAGAGTACCATCTTTGAAAATAACATATTTCGATAAATCTATCTCTCTGGAGTAGAAAAAATCCTTATTGTTGAAAAATTTGTTCAATTGTTTTTCGAATTTGTATAGCAAGCTATTGGGTATGGAATAATCTTGGCCTTCTGAATCTAATTGTTGTTGTTTGACTTTGTCAAATATCCTGGTGAAATTATTCTTTGTGACCACTGGGGGTAAATCCTTTGGAGCACCTCTGATTGTTATGGCTCTCTTCGTCCGTACAGAGTTGACAGCTTTCCCATCAACAACCACATCTGACTCGTTATCAAGATCCAGGATGTTAACAATCTTATTTGACACTGAGAGTGAAGGGTTGGACTTGATATCATTCACATAGACCCCCAACTTGCTGAAGAACATATCTCTTGTGTTTGTGAGCTTATCAGTGACCGTAGCTCCTGACACTGACCTGTCTCTTCCAATTACGTTTCCCTCATCACCACCTTTATTCTCGTCATTCTCGCCATCCACCTCCTCGTATTTGAACAGCATCTTGGCCGATTCATACTTCAACGGTATCACCAAGCTCTTCACCACATTCCAGATCGTCGTATCTCTGTGTTCAAACACTGGAACCTGGGTGTGTATCACGATTAAATACCCAGGCCCAAGATCCACAAATCCAATGAGCCCCAAAGAGCTCAGCGTCGCCAAAGGTTCGCCCTCTGGAGCATAGTCCTCTCTGAATCTAAGGTCTCTGAACCTGAGAAAGTGCTCTCTACCACTGTTCGCCAGCGAAAGCCTCAATCCTTCTTTGTAGAGCTCAATGGTCAAGTAATGCTCGTATCCAGTCTGTGTGGGCTGCTCAGAAGACGCCGTCGAAGGGCTGTCAGTCATTGTGGCAGCGAATATGAAGCTGTATAGAAAATAGCAGCAATTACTAGCAAATGTGTAGCTGTTGATTTGGCTCAGGAAGTGCTTTTATAGCAAAATCAACTAAACTTGTATTAGCATTCTGCTCGTTTAGCAAAATATGTTTGTGCGCGAACCAGATTGAGATGATCTTTGTTTACTTTTCGTTTCTGTCATGAAGAGATTTTGATATTTATTTTTGATAATTAGATCCTTAGCCAAAAACCATTTCACAATACTATGACAGCATCTTCACAGTGCCTCGGTGTCACGTTAAAGGGACAGAGATGCAAGATATCAGTTTCTCAGGATATTCGATATTGCAAATATCACAAGAACCAGGAAAATGTTGCAAGCCCCAAGCTTGTGAGGAAGACTGGATCGGTACCTTTGGAACTACGCAAGCCTAAAGAGTCACAGAGAGGCTTTATTTATGTCTACACTCTACAGCACTTGGCTTCACCTTCTCCACAAAAGGAAGACTGGTTGAAAGTGAAGAAACTACCCAAGGATGATAAACCGTCAGACTGGAAAACATTCAACCCAAAGAAACACATACTGATCAAGATTGGACTTACCACTGGTACTGTTTTGAGTAGGATCAAGCAATGGGAACAGAAATGTCATCATTCATTGACTTTACTTGACCCATATGTGAACCATGAACAAAAATCATTATCTTCTCTATTCAGAAATCTCAAAATCAAAACCGACAAAGATCAACTCCAGTGCTATAACAGTGAATCTTATGGATTCTTCACAGAGAAAAACTTGGCAAGGATTGAAAGAACTATTCATGAACGACTATGGAAATTGTATGGAAAGGGTGATATGGTGTGTCATGGATGCTCAAACCATCCGTCACGAGGGTATGGAATCCATATTGAATGGTTCATGCTTGAAAGGAAAGAGCTTAAAAATTGTTTCAAGTTGATTGATGAAATTTGTATGATGTATAAATGAACAGTAATGATTAATGATCTAAATTCGAATACTTCGGATCGCATGAAACGAGTTATTGATACTTTGACGAGACTTTCCAACGAGCTAACTATCACTTTCATCACCTTCGAAATATCTTAAAAGAAATCGAACAAGCTTTAAGCTAAATACATCGTTCCCTATTCTTAATTAATGATCTTTGAAGTCTATATTTCCGAGGGTGTAAGTCCTTCCACGTGACGTAACCGGAATTTGAAAAATTCGCGAAATATTTTTCATCAAAACTTTTTCCAATAGTCTTGACATTAAACAAAGCGGTAAAAGTGACTTATAGATCTTGCATTACCGTTGATTTCTTTGATCTTTTAAACTTCCAAAATGAGACCATTACTATTGAAAGGTCATGAACGTTCATTGACTCAGGTCAAATACAACCGTGAAGGTGATTTAATTTTCACCGTTGCCAAAGATAAAGAAGCATCAGTTTGGTATTCATTTAATGGTGAAAGATTAGGAACTTTTAGTGGACATGGTGGTACAATTTGGTCATTAGATATCGATGTCAAATCAGAATTGCTAATCACAGGTTCTGCTGATTTTAGTGTTAAATTATGGAATATCTCAAATGGTGAATGTATTTATACATGGAATTGTATATCACCAGTTAGAAGAGTGGAATTTAATCCATCAAATGATAAAATATTAGCCGTTATGGATGCCGTTATGGGTCATAAAGGTGATATTTCCGTTTTCAATTTCAATTCAAAAGATTTAACAAATCAAGAAGAAAAACCAATATTAGTTATTCCAACAAGAGAAGGTTTCCAAAGAGTTAGTGTTGCCGGGTTTTCATATTTGGGTAAATACATCATTGCAGGTCATCAAGACGGTGTTATCTCTAAATATGACGCTTCAACTGGTGAATTTATTGATTCTATTCAAGTACATGAAGGTTTAGTTACCGATTTACAATTTTCAGAAGATAAAACATATTTTATTACTTCATCAAAGGATAAATCTTCTAAAATATTAGATGTTGATAATTTAAAAATTTTGAAAAAATTCGAATCAGATTCTCCATTAAATTCTGCAGCTATAACTCCTTTGAAAAATTTTGTTGTATTAGGTGGTGGTCAAGAAGCTAAAGATGTTACTACAACTGCTGCAAGTCAAGGTAAATTCGAAGCTAGATTTTATCATAAAATTTTCGAAGATGAAATTGGTAGAGTAAAAGGTCATTTCGGTCCATTAAATTATATCGCAGTTCATCCAAAGGGTACAAGTTATGCATCTGGAGGGGAAGATGGTTATGTTCGTGTTCATAGTTTTGATAAATCATATTATGATTTTAAATATGATGTGGAAATAACAGCTGAAGCTGCTGCTGCTTCTAAAGCTGAATCAACTGAAAATTAATTGGGACTTGAAGCTTTTGTATAATGGCATAAATGTTTATTTTATAAGGAATTCTTATACGTACGTAGATGGGAAATCTATAATTTTTTGTATTCAATCTATTTACTCGTATGTTCATCGTGGACATCGTCTTAATTCGTATTCTTAATATATCTCTTATTTACCGGTACCTGCGGCAGCTTTTCTAGCATCAGCTATAAAGTTTAGTTAGTTTTATACACTAATTACAACAAGGAAATACATCTCTCTGGAGGTTTCTCCCTTGTGCTTCTACGGGGTCTGCTAAACACGAGTAGTGACTACTGGAGGGTGTCTCATGGTTGACATTGATAGGTTCAAGACTCACCTTCGGCTTGTTTTTTTCTCATGATGGTGGCTTGATCTTCCATTCTCTTTCTTGGATCACCTTCTTGCTTCTTGCCTTCTTGAGCTTTCTTCTTGGCGTTCTTTTCTCTGGCTTTTTCTCTTTGGTTACCTCTGGACATGGTTTTGGTTTTGATTTGGTGGGGGATTTAGGTGATCTGTTGATGTTGAAGTATTGTTAATCTTTATACATGTGTTTTTTATTTTTATTTTTATTTTCTTTTGTGTGCTTAGTCAGCCGCGAATGTTGACCAAATTATAATGTGAACAGATTACAACATTGTATTTGTATGTGAAAGATTGTGATAGTTTCGGGTCAATTGAAGTTGTAACTGCTGAAATGTCTGACAAAGAGGTTGAGCTCACTGAGGAGCAAGTGAAAGAGCAGAAACTAGAAGCTGCTAGAAAAAAAGTGAGTGTGTTTGAGTATTGGATGAGTTGTTGATCTAACATCTGTCAACAGTATGAACAATTGAAGAACAAGAAGGGCAAAAAGAAGAAGTCTAAGAAGGAGAAAAAGGATGGTGACGAAAAAGAGGAGAGTGTAGAGCCAGGTGAAGGGGGGAAAGAAGAGACACCTGAAGTTGTTGAAGAAAGTAAAGAAGAAGATGTGAACGTGGAGACAAAAGATGAAGCAACAAAAGAAGAGACCAAGTCAGAGAAAGATGAGCTAGATGATGATTCAAAAGCTGAAGCGAAACAAGATTCTGAAACAGTAGTAGAGCAAGAAGTTACCTCAAAAGAGGATAAACCAGCTGAAACTGACGTTGAAGCTGAAATCAAAGAGACACAACCAAAAGATGCCACTACAATAGAGGAGCCAGTGACTGAGGAAGCCCCAAAAACAACAACAGAGACCGTGGAGGATAAACTTTCTGGTAAACTTGATGATTTACAAGTCCAAGATGAACCAGCTCCAACCGATGGTGTTTCCTCAAAAGAAGATACAACAGATCTATTCCCAGATTCAGGTCCTTCATTTATGGATACAATCAAACAAGCCCAATCAGATGAAGCGCTAACTCAAGTGCAGCAAGAGAACAGCTCGTTAAAGACAGAATTGGCTAATACTAAAAAGGAAAATAAAGAATTGAAACTTTTGAAATTGGATCATTTAGAACAAATTGAGACATTAGAAGCTAGAGTGGCAGATTTAGAATCTAAACTTTCCAAGGCAAAAGTTGATTCTAGTAGATCAAATCCATCATATCTTAATCCATCTGCATATGATCAAGAGGATACATTTACTTTATCACCAACACCTTCGGTACAACAAACTTTCCCAACTACATTCAGTCAATTTAAACCACATCATAAAAATGAAAGTCAATTAAGTGTCACTGAAATAAAAGCAAGATTGAATAAATGGAAAGGTTGGAATATAGATATGACAAATTGGAGAAGTGTTGGAAGTGGACCAATTCTAGAATTATGATCTTTAAATAAATAAAGTATTCTTGTCTACGATTCATTTTGTAATGTTTTTCAAATCAATTATCATTATAACCTATTTACAAATGCAATTTATACCCCCATTGAAATGATTTGAAAATCATTTAATACGACATAAAACTTCTCCACCATTACCTTTTCTTATAGCTTCATCTAAATCAACAATTTCAGAACCAGGGCCTGCAGTTCTGACAAGCATCAATTCACTTGGTTGTAATGGTTTAACTTGTCTAACAATTTTACCTAATGCCATGTCTTTTAATTGTTCATGATCTAAATGAATTCTACGGCTTGGTTTAGAAACTAATGAAAACTTTCTAATAACTGAATCTGTTCCTCTGTACTTCAGACCGACCCATAGTCTTCTGGATGCAATATTATCTGGTGTCACTTCAGTTGGCTCTAAATCTGGTCCATTTACAGATCCTTTTTGTACTGATGTGATAAAACCTTGTTTATATAATTGTGTGGTAACTTCTAAATGAAGTCTTGAATATGGGATTGCTGTGGTGGCAAGATTCACCCTGGTGACATTCTGTATGTGCGCACATAGATATCCAAGTCTCGTTAGTGACATTTTCAGCTATTGTTTGTGATTCTGGCTTTATAATGTTTCTGATATCTACCTTTTCTACCAAATAGCTTTTTGCACAATTTTTCGAATTTTCGAATGGAAATTTTTCGGTACGGGAAGCATTTTCTGAGATATATAGAAAAGAGTATTTATGAAGTATCAACGAAGGAAACCTTTGGTGGAGAATATCTTATTTCCATTTGGCAATTAAAATATTTTGTGGCTCATATAGATTGCCAGGTTTTTCACTGTAAAAGCGATTCATGAGCTCAAAATAGGCTTCTTCTCTTTATATATTTCGCGAATATTTTTAGATTATATTGAAAGTGATTTGAATGGTTAGCTAGATTTCTATTGTATTTGACTTTGAACAGATCCAGGCCATAAGCTATTGCATAATGTTGAGAACCAAGCTATTTCAAGGTGCTCTACTAGCAAGATCAACCTTGCCAAAAACCAAATTACCATCTCAGTCATTTCAAACAGTCAAGAGATTTGCAAGCACAAATAAGCAGAATACTCCAAACAAAAAAAGTGGACCTGGTATACGTAATTTTATCGCTATAGGTATAATATCATGGATTCTTGTTGTTCAAGTCGTTGAGGCAGTTGACGAGAATAAAAACGGTAAAAAAAGTATTCTTGAATCTGAATATAATAAACAACAAGTCAAACTGAAAAGAAGAAAAGCTGCATTTTCACAAGATGATAAACAAGTATATTTCATTAAAAGTGATGATGAATCCAAATTGAAAGATTTGAAAATTGAAGGCTTTGAAACTATTGACCCAAGTGTACTACTTGATCAGGAGAAAAATGATAAAGATTCATTATACAATGCATTATTAAACGATCCAGAAACAAAACAAATACCAACTGGTCTTTTAGTTGACTTGATCTCCAAGGTGCTAAAATCATCAGAGTCCAAGAAATTTGTCGTGATCAACTATCCACCAGATATCAAAGAATCTGTTAAATTTGAAGAAAAAGTCGTCACTATTAAAAAATTAATTCAATTAACAAATGAATCAACTGAAGATCAACCTTCAAATGATGTTTTGAAATATTACAAGACTGTTAATAAAGTTGAAAATGTTAATTCCACTGAAGATATAATCAAATCTTTACAATAAAGAATCCTAGACCCTGTATATAAACAAAAAGAAAATTTGCATTAAATGTATATCACAATCTCATCTCTTTGTACTTCCAAATCCTCCGAATCCCATCATTTCCATCATAGCATCGTTACCATTAGCACTGTTTTCAGGTTTCTTTCCACCATTACCACTTTTTTTGGTTTGTTTTCTCCTTTTCAATTCATCTTCAAATGCTTGTCTCTGTGCTATTCTCTTCTTTATATCATATTTTTCATAATCATTCCTCTGTTCTTCAGTTTTCCTTACAAGTATCTCATATCTTTCCTTAACCTGTTCCAATGTAACACTAACTTCTTGATTTAATTCACCACTTCGTATTAAATGAGGTTTACTGTTTAAATGATCAACATATTTTAAATTATCCTTAAAAGTCAAGTCACAAACTTCACAATAGAACCCAAACGATTTCCCCCTCGTCGACACGACATTGCTAGCAATCACCTGACGCTTATTCAAGTCCTTATTGAAGTTTAATGTATCTCTATCCACATTTTGAGCACCTTCAACTTTTTCAATTGTTTTATTTTGTGCCTTTTCACGACGTTCTGCTGCCTGTTTAGCATAGTCTTCTTTATCCCATGTCCTTCTTCCAAAATTGTTCTTTTCTGACATGGTTTTGGTACTTTGAAATCCTCGCAATTCCTGGTGATAACATGAAGTTAAGAAATTGAAAGTACTATTAATTTTTGATCTTTATACATATTACGTAATACAGATCCCGAGAAATTCGCGGATATTTTGGCATATAATCAAATTATCGAATGGAGTTTTATTTGATTAAAATTGTCAAATGATAAATATGATATCCGTCTTATATTTTGAGATTTCAATACTCGAGAATCTCATTGGGAACCTCTATTACTTTTATGTTCACGGCTGAAACCATTTCTGCCAAAAGATAGTGTCAGTATTAAAAACGCGTACTGGACATAATACGACTAAGAGCTTTGAAGACCATCAATTTAATTACAACCACCTATCTCTATGAATAAAATGAGCAAGGATATCTTATCAATGATTGGTAAGCCAAAACCTGGGGGCTTGAAGAAAACACTCTCCACACAGGCACAATCTTCACTATCTTCAAGTATCATATCTTCCCAAAAATCATCATCTCTTCCAAGACACAATACTGTGATTATTGACCAATATCTAATCAAGATAATACCCAAGGATATCAAACCTCCTTCCAAACCAGTTCCAATAGTATCATTTGATCTTGATGGGACTCTGGTTCAGACTAAATCAGGATCAAAATTTGCTCGTTCATCAACAGATTGGAAATGGTTTAATTCAAATGTATTAACAAAGCTACAAGATCTTGATAATGAAACACCAATTGTAATTTTCACAAATCAAGGTGGTGTAATTGCATCTAAAACATCGAAATCATATGTTAATTTCACAGGTAGAATTCAATCTATATTAAAAGAAATGTCTGATGAAAAAATTGATATAACTAAAGTTTGGATCTATGCAAGTCCCAAAAAGCCTGCTGGTTATAAAGGTGATAACGTTGATAAGTTTGAACAAATGAGAAAGCCTAACAAGGGGATGTTTGAGGCATTTGTAAAAGATTTTGGAATTGAAAATGTATCTAGAGATTATTTATTTATTGGAGATGCAGCTGGTAGGAAAAATGATTTTAGTGATAGTGATTTAAATTTTGCAACAAATTGTCAAATGAGTTTTAAAACTCCAGAAGATTATTTTAAATAAATACAATTTAAATCTACGATGCTACCAACTCAATAGTAGCTTAAGAACCATTATATTAAAGTTCTATATTTGTACATTAACTAATCTTAACCCATTAAAAAACCAAAGTTGATTGATTAATCTTGTTCAATAGTACCTTTTTCTGAAACGTAGATACCATCCAAGAATTTACGGATATCCTTGTTTCTAACTCTACAGATTTGTTGAACATCAGCAGCGTTTTGAGAAACAGCTTCAACAG